>APFE030063954.1:172060-194256 GCA_000404065.3 Pinus taeda
GTCATGGTAGTTTCCTCAGAGACTTCAGAGTCCTCTGGTTCCTCTACCAAGGGTGAATGAGGAGGAATTTCTCCCTCTCCTTCCTCAGGTGATTCTACTTCTTCAATTACAATTTGTCTCCATGTAGAAGGAAGGAAAGGATCTCTTCCTAATTCAGATTCGATGGATGGTGTGGGAGAGTCAACTACTGCCTCTTGAATTCCAGGAATCCTAGGGCTAGGAGTGTGAGTTGGAGACGATGGAGGTGTCTCTTGTCTATTCCTTGAAGTGGATGGAGTTGTAAAAATCGAACTCTTGGCTCTAGCTAAAAACCTTCCCCTAGAATCTCTTGCTCTATGCATGTCATTTTTTATTTTTCTTCAAGTCAGGTTAATAATTCTCTTTCTGATCTTCCAGGTCACTCTAGGTGTAAAAATAGAGCATACTCAAGAAACTATTAAACCAATAACTTTCTCTTTTCTGATCCTCCAGATCACACTAAGCGCAAGAGGAGAGCATACTTTGAGAAGTTATCAATTTTCCTTCCTTGAAATTTTCTTGTTTTTATATTTTTTTTTAGAAATTGGCTACCTAATTTCACTTCCCCGAAAACGGCGCCAAAATGTTTGGTCAATTTAGTGTGATCTAAAATGCTATTTAAAATGTCAACCCGGGGTTCGTAAACTGACGAAGTGAAGTGTACTATATGTACTAGATAACCATTTCCTTAGTCTTTTGTCGTTTTAAGCTTTTTAGTTTGTTTTTGGATTTATTTTTCCTTAATGTGTGATGGTGAGAATGAAAGTGAAGTATGGAGCGTAGACGGTGATGGTTTCTAAACTTGAAAGTGCTCAAAAGAAAGCTTTACAATAACTAAAATGAAATCAAATCTTAAGAGAAAATAAATGCATCAAATAGTGAACTAATGACAATGGCCCAGTATCCTTGCTGCTGAAATGAAAAGAAAGTAAAGACTAAAAACAACTCAAACTTTAAAGCAAAGCAACTAATTCACACTACTTTAACTTTTCAGATCCTTTACCCTTCGGCTCAATCTACCTTGCAGGAAGTAATCATGAACAAGTCAAGCAACATGATATCTAAATGGCAAAAAAAAAGTAAATTGCATAAAAGAAACTAATCACACTACTTGACTTCTTCAAATCCTTTACCCTTCAGCTCAATCTACCTTGGGGAAGTAATCATGAACATGTCAAGCAATATGATATCTAAATGATAAGAAAGTAAATTGCATAAAAGAAACTAATCACACTACTTGAACTCTTCTAGTCCTTTACCATTTAGCTCAATCTACCTTGTGGAAAACAACCATAAGTAAGCAATATGATAACTAAATCACACTACGGTTAGTAATATTCTGATTTCTTGCTGATATAGTCGTTTGACCATAGAAAGAAACCATAAATTGATGAGCATTATGATATCTAAATAGCAGAAAAAGAAATAAGCAATTCACAACTTAAAAAGGACAATGCTGAATTTAAACTTCAGAAAATGAAAGTTAGCAGGAAGGACAAGATGATCTCATATGCCAAAAGTTATCAAAAAGATGAAAAATTGCCCGGGCTGCCTAAGAAAACCTGCAGAAAATCACTGATCAGTTTACAGCTCTAAGAAAACAAAGGTGAAGATATAAATAGCAGAAACATAAAACAGTATATTATGTACAAACTAATGAGAAAAACAAAAACATAATAAAGCTAAATAAAAACTTTAGAAGGCTTCAGCGTGTAGGGGCCCTCTGCCACTTCAGCCAATCAACAAATAATCACACGGCTGAACTTAGAAAAGTCTTCTCATGTATTAAAATAGCAACATATAAAACAGTGGGGTGATAAGATAACCAGCAGTGCGGAATTACATAAACAGTTCAGGATTCATACATTTCCAAAAGATTTTTTTACAGCGTTCAACGGCGCGTTATTTATAATGCCAAAATACTAAAGCTAACTAACAACTTCTACGCTATTAACTGCGTTGCTAAAGACACGTAGATCTCTTCAGCCGAGATCTAGTGTAACTGTCATCATGTTTCTTAAATCTTCGGAGTGGTTGGCTATTAGATTCAGGTCTCAGGAACGATCTCCAGGTGTGCAGGTGCCTTCGTGAGCTGAGGACTATGCCACGTATCATTCACGTGCCCAAAACAGTGACGTGCCACAGCTGAACTCTTTGGCTGGCCTTTTCTTTGAATTTGGTTGACCGCGGCCTCTCATGGATGATTTGGCCGATCTGAATGGACACGTTCCATATATCCGCCACCTGGAGCTTGCCCATGTAGCTCGTTTCTTCAGAGGACACCTGGAGCACAGCTTTTAACAAAATAGCTGCGGAATCCTAGGCTGGCTGCGGAAACCTGTGCTGGCTGTGGAAACTGACAAGTTTCCGCAGCTGCATGAACAAAAAACTAAACCAAACAACAGCCATAAGTATAGTCAGAAAACCATATAAACAGTCCTTTTTAGACTATAATGCAATGATTTAACAACTGGGTGAATGAAGTGAGTGGAGAAAGAAGGCTAAGAGGGTGTATAGGAAGGTGCAGGTTTTAGGCTCAACACATGGCATGATGACTACATGGAAGAGATGATCATGGATGATAAGTGATGACACTTGAAGACACAATAATGGCATATTGATCGATGGACAAATATTGACTGGTGGAATTCTCCCTAGTTGAGAAGGGGTGTTAATTTTGCAACTGCGGTCAAATTCCACCTTGGACAGCTCAAATGACTGAGATGATGATTGCATTAGATTCATATTTTCTATAGGACCAAAATCAACCTAAAGATCACCTTATTTGGACAAGCAAAAGGTGGTTTTTGAATTTATTTATTCACTCATGTATATTGGGTTAGGTCGGCCCTAAGCACATATTAAATTGGATAAGTTGGCCTCAACCCCAAGTGGACCCTCATGAAATACTATAAATAGAAGATACCTCAAGCTCATTTGGACACATTGATCAAGCCATCTTCTCTTCCCTTATTTTCTTCATTCGCACAGGTCTGGCAGAGGAAAGCTCACGCAAGGGTCCGAAATCTCAGGGTTGAAGCTCACACTGATCTAGGGTTTTCTGATTCCTAGACACTGGAACAGAACTGGGCATTTTAGTCCCTGGAAGCTGGCACACAATGGCCAAGACAACATCTAGAAAGCCTTAGACGCTAGCACAGAGGCCTATGGTAGCGTTCGGTGTTCCATAGATAGTTCGGGTTGTATTAGTCCCCGGACGCTCACACAGTATGGTCCAAGAGTGTCCAAGATGCCATAGACACTCGCACAAAAGCCTTTTGAGGGCATCCAAGGTTTGAGGAAGATCTGGGTATGTTTGACACCAGATGCCCTCATATAGTTCACCTACGAGCATCCATATATGTTCCAGACATAGTCTTCCATTTCTGCAGAGAGCGTTCGAGACTATTATAGACGCTCGCACAGCTCCTCCTCCCTGCGTCCGAGACTCAAATATGATATTTTAGTATTCCAAAGATTCCGCTTAGTGACAACAGTGTTCAACAGTATCCAACATTTGACTACAGTCACTGACAGCACATTACAACCATAAGAATGAGGGTTTTGATTATAAGCATGATTAGATCTATTTCATGGATATCACAGTTGTTATGTTGCATAGATAAAGTTATGGATCATTGTACTCTCTTTTGTTGAATCAGTTGATGACGACCTAAGAACAAGAAGATTTTCAAGGGTTTTCCCCATAGTGGGTTTTGCCCTGGTCTCGGACCAATCCTGATGTCTCTATGTGTGCATGCTTTTCTTCTATTGTTCCTTTATGTGTCTGTTGCATTGATGATGATGATGTTGTTCTTTCTATATAATTTCATATTTTGATGAATAATGGTATAGATCTAAATAATGTAAAGGTGATATGGGTTGAACACTATGTATTAATGAAGAAATGTAATTATCAAAGCAAAGAACAATGTATCCCTATGAAAAATTAACAGGTTGTACTATTGACAATTCCCCAGCAACGATGCCAAAAAATTATAGGATATCATTGTGAACTTTCCCCCACCTAAGACAACGTTGACGGTGTTCGACCCACCAACATTCAGGGGATCTCCCCAATATGAAGTCTCAACTAGACCTCAAACCATTTGGTGTAGGAGTCCCATCCCGTACGATGGCCCGGTTGCCATTATCTTAAATATATGCCTTAGGTCTTTCTTGTTAGCATGTGAGAGTGGTTTGCTTCATCTTTGAATAGTGAGGTTCACATGCTTGGTGAGTGCTAGTGTTACTTGTGTCAAGGTCCTTTCACTGCAGAGAGAGAGGGTGGAAGTGAGTCTCCAGTCGAAAGGAAAAAAGTCCCAACTCTGTCAGAGACACACAACACAAAAAGGCATGCACAACTTCTGGAGGAGTAGTCCACACAGATGCGACGGTCACAACACACAAGAGAAGATATCACGTACAACACCCAGCGGAGAATTCCATGCGAGTGTGATGGTTGTTATAACAAGTTTATGTGAAAGGTTCTATCTGATGTCCAGTGAGGCAACCCACGCGGGCAGGACAACATTAACAACTTATACAACACATTTTCATAAATATATGTATTAGAGCAACCAAAAGAGTTCAATTGTTTTAAAACAAGTTAAAGCAACATGCACTACAAGTGTTCAAGATTAGTCTTACAAACAGTTACAATACATGTGTGAAAATGTGTTGGCCTATTATTAGGCTTCTGAATTAAGCGAAAGTTCCAAGACACATGGGTACACCATACATCACTAACCCCCTGAAAGGGGCATTGGAGTCACTACTTGCTCCTCAAAGAAAAGACTACACACTCTCAAGGCTATGTGGGAGGAGCCAAGGTGAAAATTCTTTTGCATGTACAAATGAGGGGTATTTATAGCCAACGGTAAAACTAGCCCTTATGACTATTCGACTTCCCACATAACTGTTTGACTTTCATGAATTTTCAGATTACATGACTCTTCAGATTACATGTGGGTCTCTTGGAATTCCAAATTACATTACATTGATTTACAAAAGTATGGCCCACAGTAGTCATGTGGCCGACATGACTCATGACATGACTCAACATGACAATGCTGGTATGTTCATGCTATTGGTGGTGTCCATGTTGAGTTTCAGTGTTGTTGAGTGATGGATGTCCTCTTGGTGTATCATAGCTTCACCTCCGCATGGCAAGGTGTGTGGAGTCTTCGATGGTCTTGGTGTTCGCTTGATGTTGCATGTTCACATTTCTCCTTTGCTTGTGCTTTGGCATGCTTCACATGTTCGTTCGTTCGCAAAAAAATCTCCTCGCATGTTCGTCTATTCATGAAAAAATCTCCTCGCATGCATCGTCCGTTCGTGAAAAAATCTCCTCGCATGCATCATCCATTCGTGAGAAAATATCCTCGCATGCATCATCCGTTTGTGAGAAAATCTCCTTGCATGCATCATTTGTTTGTCCGCTCATGAACAATCCTCCTTGCATGTGCTCTCCTTATTCATCTCGTCTGTCATCGTGTCATGTCTTATCCATGTACCTGTATCTGCAATCACTCATGACGAGACGACATCAAATCCATAAACCTCCTATTCTACGATGATGCATTGTTGTTCTCTTTCAGATGCAGGTGACCGGGAGAGAGGATAAGGCTACGAAACTGTGCAAGGGATATTTCAAGCTAGGATGTGGGCTCTGCACACTGCCGATGAAAATTGTGCATAAGTCGCTGGGAGACAGAGATGGACAATTTGGATCAGCAATAACTATCCATGGGATCTGGCTCAGCTGGCGGGTAGATCTGCGCAATTTTTTGGAGGAAGCAATGCAGGCAGCAGAGGAGCTTGGAAGAAAAAAGTACGCAATTCCTTCAGGGAGCTGGCAGCGGGCTGTAGGAGGCTTGCCAGAAAAATGCGCATTTTTTTAGGGGGCTGGCAACGGGCTGAAGGAGTGCTGCTCGTGAAAACTACACAAATGTTTGGAGGCTGGCTTGTTGGACATCCCATCACAGTTTTTAAGTTGAGTGGGATGTTGGGCTACTGAACATCCCATCACAGTTTTTTAGTTGAGCGGGATGTTGAGGAGCTGGGTGACTATTCATGAAAACTATGTAGCTTTTTGGGTTAGCAGCAGGTCGGCTGTCTCGGTGACTAGCTAGAAAAACTACGCAATTTTTGAGGGAGACAAGGATGGACACAAGGTGTCTGTCCGACATGTCAGTGCAATTTCTTCAGTCAGCGGAGTGGGCAAGGTCTGCAAATTTTGCGCAAATTTTTGCGGGAATGAGTCCCAGGGTCACTGCCTAGTCAAACTCTCTAGTTAACCAGATGGAGGGTTGGTTGATTCGCTTGCGAGCAGCGCAGATTAAGATGGCTCGCTGAGAAACTTCTGCGTTGTTCTGGGTGACAGTCGGTTTTGTTGATTTTAGGATTGTACAGTGCAAGCTGCTTGGGAGACAGCCTCAAACTCTGTGCAATTCTGGACAGCAATACATGTTCACTGAGTGTTGACACTGTGCAATGCAACTCAGCTAGGGTCCGACTGTTGGAGGGTGATCCGGTTGTCAGAACTTTATTAAAATGACTAAGTGTGTGAGTGAGTGAACTTTTGCATATGTGATCTGGTGAACGCACACTCAACATGACTCGATGCCAAGATGCCTCAAACCATCAAGACAACATATACTTAGTGTGACTGACCGACGGTGTGAATGACAAGTGCAACGCTTGTGATAGACCATTGAACAACCATGACAATGCTTGTGTGACAGTGTATACAACTTCGTGTGTGAGTGTGACAGATGTTTACATAACAAAGACAACTTGTACACATGAAGCGGGACCTTGTGCATGACCAGAACATGGTTGGAAGTGTGACATTGTGACCAACATGCAAAAGGATGTTCGTTGAATGGTCAAGTGAAGAGGGTGCAAAGACTCAACATGATCTCATGGTAGTGAGCCCGAGTGCTTGCAAACATCAAGTAAAAACCCAAGGGAGGCTTCGAAATTGGATGCAGGCCAAAATTTTGGAGGGTGTTGTAGTCATTACAACACTTGCTGACACATTGGTTGAACTCCAACTTGTATGTTTTGGTCCATTGACAACACAGGGCCTTGGTCTTTTAGAGAGTATTGAATCGTTGTGTGGGTTACTTCGGCCTCCCCATTTACCCCATGGACAGACATGGTTCACCTTCCGCCAACTCAGTCAAACACAACAACAAGTTTTTGCTTGATCACAGTGTTTCGAGATCAGGAAGGGTAGTTTGGCTCGCGAGTTAAAAAAATGCAGAGTATAAGTTTTCATCTCTAGTGTTTCTCTGCTACCAACAAGCCTAGACAGTACCTCGATGGAGTCACGCAGGAACACATGCATTTCTCCACTGCCAATGAGCCTAATCAGTACCCCGGTGAAGTTGCATGCTTCACCTCTCTGCGCAGGAGGCCTTTCTCTTCTTTTGCCTTTGTATTTTTTTAAAGAGGACTGTGCATAGGCACTTATTTATTTTTAGGGAATAAGAGGGATACTAACTTATTGAGAGCAGAAAAGGTTGTTCCTTCAGATAAGCATGTAAGACATATGACATAAGTTTTCTCGTTTATATTTTCCCCTTCTCTGTTTCTTCTAGTTGGATGAGCTTGAACACACAGAGCAGAAGGCTTAGTACAGGCATGGGGTTTCCCAGTGTGGACACATGATCGTGGTTGGACCCAAGCTTCCCTTGCAGACAACTCATATTTTCGTCAAGACTTCATCGATCAAAGGTTATAACTAAGCACAGAGAAGGCAGACACAGGACTAGCCAAGTGTTGCAGTGTCACAAGACTCTTTGGATCTCGGCCACATACTCATTCAAAATCCAGAACTTAGTAGAGGGCAGCACTTATTTACAAAACTAAAAATAGCATGATACTAAGCAAAAAAAACAAAAATAGTAAGGAGAGCAAATAAAACAACAAGAAAGCAAAGTGAGCAAGAAAAAAAACCAAACCAAGTAGGCAAGCAACCAAACAAGCAAACCAGAAAACATGGACAAGAAGGAAAACAAACACTACTCATACTCCTACTCTAACAATGCATGGGCCTACTTACGTGAAGTGATATTTCCAATGTAGCCACCGACGCATTGGCTAGACCATGTTGGTGAAGGCATGGTTCGCGAGAAACACAATCAAGTGAACCAAAAAACATAAAATATATAACAATGAAGACCAACGCACGCTGAGTTTAAACGTGTCCACAAAAAATAAAAGAGTGAAAGTGCAAGACAAACCCTCTGTGGACTTGCCATGGTGTTGTGACACAATGCATACAGATGATAAACATATGCACTCTCTTGACTATGGAAGACAAACAAACATGAGAAAAAGAGACAACTTACGGCTTGCAAGTGTGCTTGCTGCGAATGATTCCTCCATTGTGTAGGTGATGGGATCATGTGATTCCACTGGAGGGAGTGAAATCTGTGTGTTGGATTGATCATCAGTGCATACAAATGAGTGATGAGGAGCCTCTGGTGTTTCACAATTTTTCTGATCAGAAGTGGAACTAACCTCAAGATAGCGAGGGCCTAACATAACTATCAACTTAGGCTAAAGTGCCTCGACAATCTGTGGGGTTTCCACTTTGTCAATAGATAAAAACATCAGAGACTAGTGGCTTAGTCAGATTAACAATGAGTGAATCAACATCGTGATCAGATGAAGAAGTACAGAGATCACGAAAACCATGATTAGAAAATTCAGGATGTTCGTCGGCATCCTCATGATTTGATAAATCATATAGAGGGGTAGATGAGAAGCAAGAATGTTCACCCTATGTGTTTTCGGAAAAAGCAAATGAAAGATCAAGTGGATTTTTAATAAACAATTTGTCCTCTCCATTATCAAATAATGGACTGACATTTAGTGTGTTCTACAAATGATCAGAAGCAGATGCCTCTGTGGATGGATTAACACAAAGACAATCATGGATAATCGAATCACCAATGATGTCAAGGAAAAGCAGAGGAGGTGTGGACATAAGGAGGTCATCCTTCACGACAGGTTCATGCTCAAATGCTCAGTCATACTCTTCGTGAATGACAGCGCAGGTTGGTTTTACAACATCAACTCCATCAATGGATTGATCCTCATTCACAACAGGTGTAGAGTCCAGAATGGAAGAACACAAGACAATGAATCGGAGGATCAGCAGAATATAGAGACGGAGGTTGAGGTAACAAGTGTGTATGACAACCCATGGGATTCTTGACCAAATCTATGCATATATTGACAGTAGTGAGGGTGGGAGGATGTGACAGTTGAACAAATGTGTGTGCATGCTCTCCCACATCACTTTGCGGTGGTGGGGTTGTTTGATGAGGGGAAGGCAGACAATCACTTGTCACAGTGACTGTGTCCGCTTCTGATTGCGCAGCTTCATCACTGAAGTATGTCAAGCGGGGTTTTACTTCAACTTAATCTTGGGATAGAGTGATTTGGTAAGGAAATATTCAAATCTTTCCATGTGATATTGGAATTTCATCTGAATTTTTGGAGCTTCAAACATGAATAGACAAAAACACTGCAAAAAAATCCATAAGCGATTCATGCGAGGCATTCCGTTGTTTTAACAATTTTTTATCAAGTGATTTAGGATCGAAATAGTGAAAAAAATATTCAATTAGATCACTGAACTTCTTGAATGAGTGCACAAAGTTATGAGGTAGCATGCTACACCATCACAATGGGTGGTCACGAAGTGTGTGCGCAAGTAGCAAACATACCTCTGTTTCATTAAAACCTTCCACATTCTCCATAAGCACATGGAAGTCATCTAAGTGCTCAAACTAGGCCACTTCGCCTTCACCATCATACGTGATTTGTGACAAGTCATCCCAGAACTCCCTCTCGATGTGAAAGATATTTCCATTGGACAGACATTTCAGAGGGTGAACTATAACAAACTCCAAGATAGATGTGTGAAGATTCAACACAGATTGTGAGGACTTTGCTTGTCAACTGGCCCTCCTTCTAGCACCAAAATGTTGATGGTGTTGGACCCGCCAACATTCACGGGATCTCCCCAGTATGAAGTCCCAACTAGACCTCACACCGTTTGGTGTAGGATTCCCATCCGATACGATGGCCCGATTTCCATTAACTTAAAGGTATGCCTTAGCTCTTGCTTGTCAGCACGTCAGAGTGGTCTGCTTCATCTTTGAACAACGAGGTTCGCATGCTTGGTGAGTGCTAGTGTTACTTGTGTCAAGGCCCTTTCACTGCAGAGAGAGAGGGTGGAAGTGAGTCTCCAGTCAAAAGGGAAAAATTCCCAACTCTATTAGAGACACGCAACACAACAAGACATGCACAGCTTCCGGAGGAGCAGTCCACACGGATGCGGCAGTCACAACACACAAGAAAAGATAACACATACAACACCTAGTGGAGCAGTCCGCTAGAGTGCGACAGTCATTATAACAAGTTTATGTGAAAGGTTATGTATGATGTCCAGTGAGGAAACCCACGCAGGCATGACAATGTTAATAAATTATACAACACATTTTCATAAATATATGTATTAGAGCAACCAAAAGAGTTCAATTGTTTTAACACAGGTTAAAGCAACATGCATTACAAGTGTTCAATATTAGTCTTACAAACAGTTACAATACATGTG
The DNA here is from genome assembly GCA_000404065.3 of Pinus taeda. Taxonomy (NCBI): domain Eukaryota; kingdom Viridiplantae; phylum Streptophyta; class Pinopsida; order Pinales; family Pinaceae; genus Pinus; species Pinus taeda. The sequence goes on from APFE030063954.1 coordinate 182,718, forward strand.
TGAAAAGGTGATGCCTAGTTATCAGGCTTCTGAATTAAGTGAAAGTTCTAAGACACATGGGTACACCATACATGACTAACCTTGTCAAAGGGGCATTGGAGCCACTACTCGCTCCTCAAAGAAAAGACTACAAACTCTCAAGGCTATCTGGGAGGAGCCAAGGTGAAAAGTCTTTTGCATATACAAATGAGGGGTATTTATAGCCAAGGGTAAAACTAGCCCTTGTGACTGTTTGACTTTCATGATTTTTAGATTACATGTGGGTCTTTTAGACTTCCACGTTACATTACATTGATTTACAACAGTATGACCCACAGTAGTGATGTGGCCGACATGACTCATGACATCACTTGACACGACAATGTTGGTATGTTCATGTTGTTGCTGGTGTCCATGTCGAGTAGCAGTGTTGTTGAGTGATGGATGTCCTCTTGGTGTATCATAGATTCACCTTCGCATGGTAAGGTGTGTGGAGTCTTCAATGGTCTTGGTGTTTGCTTGATGTTGCATTTGCACGTCGCTCTCTTACTTGCGCTTTGGCATGCTTTACATGTTCACTCGTTCGCGAAAAATTCTCCTCGCGTGTTCATCCATTCGCAAAAAAATCTCCTCGCATGCATCGTCCATTCATGAAAATATCTCCCCACACGCATCATCCATTCGCAAGAAAATCTCCTCGCGTGCATCATTCATTTGCGAGAAGATCTCCTCGAATGCATCATTTGTTCATCTGTTCACGAACAAATCTCCTTGCATGTGCTCTCCTTGTTCATCTTGTCCGTCGTCGTGTCATGTCTTATCCATGTACCTGTATCTACAATCACTCATGATGAGACGACATCAAATCCATAAACCTCCTAGTCTACCATGATGCATTGTCGTTCACTTTCAGATGCAGGTGACCGAGAGAGAGGACAAGGATACGAAACTAAGCAAGAGAGATTTCAAGTTGGGATGCGGGCTCCAAGCACTGCTGGTGAAAATTGTGCATAAGTCACTAGGAGACTGAGATGGAGAATCCAAATCAACAATGACTTTCCACAGGATCTGGCTTGGTTGGAGGGTAGATCTGCGCAATGTTTTGGAGGAAGTAGTGTAGGAAACAAAGGGGCTTTGCAGCAAAAACTACGCAATTCCTCCGGGGAGTTAGCAGCAGGCTACAGGAGGCTTGCTGGAAAAAAATGCGCATTTTTTCAGGGGGTTGGCAGCGGGCTGCAGGAGTGCTGCTAGTGAAAACTATGCAAATGCTGGGAGGTTGTCCTGTTGGACATCCCATCACAGTTTTTGAGCTGAGCATGATGCTGGGATGCTAGACATACCATCGCAGTTTTTGAGCTGAGCGAGATATCGGGCAGCTGGGTGACTGCTCATGAAAACTGTGCAGTTTTCTGGGTGAGCAGAAGGTTGGCTATCTGGGTGACTGGTTGGAAAAACTGTGCAATTTTTTAGGAAGACAGGGATGGACATAAGGTGTTTGTCTTGCATGTCAGCACAATTTCTTCAGTCAATGGAGTAGGCAAGGTTTGTAGCTTTTGCGCAAATTTTTGGAGAGTGAGTCTCGAGGTCACTGCCAGGTCAAACTCTCTAGTTGACCAGCTAGGGGGTTCGTTGATTCGCTTATGGAAAACACAGATTAAAATGGCTTGCTGAGAAACTTCTGCATTGTTTTGGAGGACATTCGGTTCGGTCGATTCCAAGATTGCGCAGTGCAGGCTGCCTAGGAGACAGCCTCAAGCTCTGTGCAATTCTGGGCAGCAGTACATGTTCACTGAGTGTTGACACTGTGTAATGCAACTTAGTGAGGGTCTGGTTGTTGGAGGGTGATCCGGTCGATAGAACTTTAGCATAATGACTAAGTGTGTGATCTGGTGAACACACACTCAACATGAATCGACAACAAGATGCCTCAAACCATCAAGACAACATATACCTAGTGTGATTGACCGATGATGTGAGTGACAAGCGCGATGCTTGTGATAGATTGTTGAATGACCGCAACGACACTTGCATGACAGTGTATACAACTTCGTGTGTGAATGTGACATATGTTTACATAGAGAATACAACTTGTACGCACGAAGCGGGACCTTGTGCATGACCAGAACATGGTTGCAAGCGTGACATTGTGACCAACATGCAAAAGGATGCCCATTGAATGGTCAAGAGAGGAGGGTGCAAAGACTCAACACGAGCTCATGGGGTGAGCCCGACTGCTTGCAAACATCAAGTAAAAACCCAAGGGAGGATTCGAAATTGGATGAGGCCAAAATTTTGAAGGGTGTCGCAGCCACTACAATAGACAATAAGATAGCTCTGCACTACGTTGGGACATACTGGGTATTACAGGAAGTTCATCAAGGGGTATGCTCAGATCGCTGTGCCTATGGAGAAATTGTTGAAGAAGCATGTAACTTTTCAGTGGAATGAAGAATGTTCGAAGAGCCTCGACATATTGAAAGAGAAAATGGTAGATGCACCTATACTAGTGTTCCCTAATTGGAATAAGGAATTCCATGTCCATGGGATTCCTCTTGTATAGCTTTGGGAGTGGTACTGGCACAACCTAGTGCAGGATAGATTAATCATCCTATAGATTTTGCAAGTATAAAGTTATCTAAAGTAGAAAAGAATCACACCACTATAGAAAAGGGAAGGACTCACCAGGTATATGCTTTGCAGAAGTTTAAACACTATTTGTTGGGGTCACACTTTAAAATGTTTACATTCTACACTTATGTATTTGGTTAATAAGCTTGTCTTGGGAGAAAATATTTGTAGATGGTTATTGTTATTCCAGGAATATGACTTTGAGGTCATTGTTAAACCATGGAGACTGAATGTAGTACCTGACCATCTGTGAAGACTGGAAATAGGTGAAGAACCAACCAGAATAGAGGATAATCTTCCTGATGCATAGTTATTTGCAATAATAGTGGCAGGTGACCATTTCACAGATATCATTCAATTTTTTACCATAAGAATGGCTCCTTCAGAGTATACTATACAGCACAAGAAAGAATTAGCAGTTAAGGAAACTGAATTTTCATTAATAGCAGGACAATTATATAAGATGGGACCAGATGAGATATTGCGTAGATATGTTCTTGAACATGAAAGACAGGTGATTCTAGCAAAGACTCATGGGGGTACAGCTAGTGGACACTATGTAGGAAAAGATACTGCGTAGAAGATTTTGAGATCAGTATTGTAGTGGCCTACACTACATAAATATGAGAAGGAGTACTTCCAAGCATGTGATGTGTGTCAAATAACAGGGAAGCCTTCCAGAAGAGATGAGGTGTCATTGGTACCACAAGTTACATTGTAGGCCTTTGATAAGTGGGCCATTGATTTTGTTGGACCCATCAACCCACATGGAAAGAGGACTGGTGCAAGTTACATAATTATAGCAACTAATTACTTGAAAAGATGGGCCGAAGCACAACTAGTAAGGGACTACAATGCAAAGACTACTGCAAAGTTTATTTTTGAGTACATATTGTCTAGATTTGGATGTCTGAAGATTTTGATGAGTGGCCAAGGTTCACACTTCCTAAATAAGACTATTGAAGCGTTGACTCGGGATTTCCAATTTTTTCACCAGAAGGGTACCCCTTATCACCCTCATGCCAATGGAATAGTAGAAGCATTTAATAAGATTTTAGAGAATGCACTTACTAAGGTATGCAATGTGAATAGAGATGACTGGGACCTTATAATTGCAGCAGCTTTATGGGCTTATAGGACAACATGTAAAAATTTGATAGGTCGGACACCCTTCAAGTTAGTTTATGGGAAAGAAGTTGTGATTCCCATGGAGTACATTGTTCCTAGCTTGAGGATTGCAACTTTTACAGATATGGCAGACCCTGATATGATGGAGGAAAGAATGTCGCAGTTTCTTGCTTCGGAGGAAGATAGATTTATAGTAGGATTCCATGAACAGGTACAGAAAGCAAGAGAAAAGGCTTGACATGACAGACATATTAAGCAGAAGAAGTTCCAGGTAGGAGACCTTGTTCTCCTTTATGACAGTAAGTTTGTAAAATTTCTAGGAAAATTCAAGATGCATTGGTTAGGCCCATACATTATCAAGCATATTAATAATGGAAGCACAGTTCAATTAGAAATTTTAAATAGAGAATTGGTTCAAGGAAGAGTAAATGGCAACACGTTGAAGTTGTATAGGGACAACCCTATCCCTACAGCTTCACTCTGAAGAAAAGGAGAAAAATCTTAGTGTCACTTGTAGTTGAAAGTGGGCACTGGACTATAAACTACGTTGCAGAGAGAGCTTCGGCATAGGAAGTTACTTCGATACATTCTGGGTTATGTCCAAGTTCGTAGGATCCTTGACATAAGAGGGGTTGCTTCGCTACAATATGGGATGCGTCGAAGTTCACCAGGAAAAATATGACTGTTAAAAAGGAAAGTTGTCGTTGAAACACACAGAAAGATACATTTATGAAGACAGATTGAACGGATCTAGCTATACATATGCAATTAATGAACACAATATGAGCTAATGATGGGGTTATAAATTCAAATTTGTTATAAAAAGCTGCGTCCCGCCCATATTTGGCACTTTGTTGTCATGAGAGTTCAAATATTTCTATTGCAAAAAAGTTGCAGAAATTTTCGCATGGATACCCTGACCCCGAAGAACTTATTCGTATATTTAGTGGAAAGGGCTTAGCTAAAGTCATAGAAGCAGCATCTGATATGCCCGTAGTAGCATCACCACCCATAATAGCATCATCACTCATGCAACGGAGGTCCCCATGAAAGAAAATGACCAGAGAAGAGAGAACGAAGAAGAAACAAGAAAAGAGACTCATTGAGCCTAAGAAAGAGCCCGAACATGTGAGAGATAGCAAGGAAGAAGCAGAGCAAGAAAAAATGGAAATGGATGGTGCAATGTTTTCGTCGACTCTCCCAATGTATAACCAAAACCAGTGACAAATTCGAAGGACACAAAGTATGGCACCTTCACACCTTTGTTGCCAGAGTCAGTGCGATTTACTAGAGAAGACCTTGGGAAGATTCCGCAGCTAAAGTTCGCGGACAATGATTTCAACGAAAAAAATAAATATCCATAATTCGCACCAGACAAGTCTTTAAAACAAGTACACTACCCTGAGAGTGGTGTGACAGGGTTAGAACCGCAACAGTGGGTGACTGGATTGGTGTAGTTGAGCTTGTTGAATATGTTGAACGTGTTGCACTTTGACAGAAGTCTAGGAAGCACAACTTGTGTGAGACAACTTCTCATGCTAGTGCATGATGGATGCCTATGGATGAGCAAGAGTATCCCTATCGACCCAATGCTAATATGGAGAATCACAAGACTACCTTATCAAGGGTTGAACCCCACAGAGGAGTTTGTTTGGAAAGATCGGGACAAAGCCATAGCAGACAACATGAAGAAGAGGTTTAGACAGACAAAAGGGAAGCGAGGTTATGATATTAACTCGATCAATGACTAGGGAGTTCATTTCGCAGCACATAAATTGGCTAGAAAAATCAGGAGGAAGTGTCGGGCTAATGAATTCCCTGCACAGGTGGTTTCATTAGCTACGTAGTGTGCTAACATGGTTCACTACAACTAAGCCATATATCTATGCCAAGAGTTTCTAGATGTATGCTCCGAGGCTCAGGAAAAAGGTACTTCATTTCACTGCACATGGTTAATTTTGATAATTGTGATGCTTGCATGGAGAGAGACAGAAGATTCACAGTTCCCTCTGCTACCCTCAGATGTTTGTTAAGTCATGCGATATGCCTCGTTGTGGTATAACACTGAACAGGTGTGAGCAGAAGATAACATAATATTTTTCATTTTATACCATATGGACTTACACATGTTGGTGAACCAGAACTCTCGCCTTCCACCAACATTAGACAAGCATTTTAGCTATGTCGCAAAGTTTAAGGTTGACTTCCACAGAATTTACATACAAGCTCGTAGGGACACAAGGAAGACATGGCATCCCCCGCCATATTTAGTGATAGAAGATGATATCCTAGCACAGATATAACAGTGGCCTGCAGAGTGGATCACTGCACTAGAGACACAGATGGAGGAAACTTTGACAGAGGAGGACACAACACAGTGTGGGGAAGTGAGTGGGAAGGATAAGGATGAGAAAGAGTCAGAACAAGAGGAGAAATACGATGAGGGTCAATAGGATGCTCCTGAAGGTGATGAACAAAACAAAGATTCTAAAAAGACAAAGACAAACCTAGTTGTCATAGAGAAGAGGAAGGCACACATCGAAGCTTCCACAAGAAGCAAAAGGAAGCAGAAGGCAGACAAGACAAAGGACATAGCGCCATTAGTCCTCACTGATGGGGACTTGGACCAGATTGGGGGGAAAATTCAGGAAGCAACGACAGGATCATGGAACAAGCAAGAGGATCACTACGCCACACTTTTCACAAGTTTCAAGAGTGCATTGCAAAACTAAAGACATTAGCACAGACAATCAGATAGCTAGTGTAGGCAGAGGAGAAGCTTAAAGAGGAAAGACCAGTAGAGCCTACACTTGCAACGTGGATGTCACTGATATTTACTGGAGGCCTGCAGTTTGACTCCACCAAGGTACAAAAATAGGCCAAAGAGTGGAGGTATGTGAATATGAACATCGCAGTAGTGCCACTTCAGAGATTACACAAGCTGCATCAAAAGATCATAGATGAGCCGAAGCAGTGCGAACAACTCACTTTGAAATTAAACATTTAGGTAGAGAGAGAGTGAGCTTCGCTGAAGCTGAAGCTCGACCAGGCGATCTAGGAGAGGGATCGGGTAGTACAACAGCAACAAAAGATAAAGGAGGTGATCAAAGCAACATGCCGCGAGGTTTCGAACATTGATGTCCAATAAGAGGAACCAGTGGAAGACAAGGTCGTGAAGCTCGACCTTGCAATAAAAGGATACAAGGATAAGATCGTGAACATGCAATTTACATATGAGATCAAGATCAATGAGATATAGATGAAGCTACAACCAACCACACCAAAGGAAGTGCGGGACAAGAGGGAGGCCGACTTGAAGGCTGTAGTGGCCAGCATCTCCGCACCACTAGCAGATTGTGGGGAGTTATTGGATGGAGCTTACAGATTTGGACTTTGCTGCAGGAAGATATAATTACACAGAAACTACAAGAGGATATTCAGCAGAAGCAACAACAATTGGAGGAGATTCAGGAAACTATGAAGACCTTACCAATCTCATAGAAGCTAGCAAAGATAAATGAGGGAAATGCCCTCGAGAAGAAGATAGAGGAGTTGAGGAAGGAAGTGAAGACTCTGATAAAGAAAACTCAACCATGACAGGTTGAGGCTCTCCAACTGTCCCAAGCAATGGATGAGAAGCTTCAAGAGCTTTGACAGAGAGAGACAACAGTGATGCAAAAAGCTACGGAACCAGTGACAGAAGCACTGTTGAAGGAAGTGCGCAACAAAGAGAAGTAGGCCACATACATTCTGTAACAGTTCAACATCACCTACAATAAAATTGCAGTGAAGATAAAAGGCAAACTGACTGAGTGACTCTGGATGATTCACATGTGAGTGTTGGGGGCATGTTGGGAACAACCCAACTTGGCTTAGATTTTGGCAAATACTCCACATTTTGTGGGGCAGAGCGCATTGTGGAGCAGGAGAGCGCATTTTGAGGAATTAAATATATCGTGTGATGTCATAAGTGCTTCGGGGTGGGTCGAATCCCCTCCTTTTTGTACAATCACGTGATTTTGTAAGGGATCAGTGGTTTTGGGGCCATAGCTTCTTGTTTTAGGGAGTCCATGGTATTTGGACCATGGTATTTTGATGATGTAACCCTACAATGTAATAGTATATATAGTGTAAAATAATAAGAAGAGAAAATATCATAATCAATCAATGTTATGGATTAATTATTGTGATCTGTAATTTGGTAACAAAGGAGAGGCTCTGTAGTTGAGTGCGCAAAGGCCTGGAGATGAGTCTACAACTAAGTGCACAGACAACCTGCAACTTAGTGTGTAGGCCAAGAATTGTTTGGTTTTAAAAGATTCATTATATTAAGAAACAGTTCTTGTGGACTTAGCCATACACTGGGGTGAACCATGTTACATTTGTGTTTTGATGTGTATATTTGCTTATTATCTGTTGTAGAATAGTAGTTATTACAGTTGCATTTTACTTCAACATAATGATGGTTTATGGTTTTATATGGCATTTTTAAGTGATTAATCTAATGCGGCAACATGATTTATAAATGAGATAACATAACAATACCACATATCCTAATCCTTTAATGCTGCAAAAACCTAGTTCTGCATCCTCCCATAGTCACTTCGGGTGAGACTGTGATTTGCTTGCAGGTCGTTGCTGAAAGGGCCAGCTTTCAAGGGTTTTGTTGGTGTGCAATATAGATTGAACTTAGGTCATCCCAAATAAATCTAACACTCCATGACTAAAAATGGCTCATCAAGGAAACAAAGGATAACACATTACCCTTCACAATCATCGTCAACACAAAACCAACCTAGGTAGGATAGGCCACAAATACATAAAATCAATATTTCATTTAAACGAAACCATCCATTAGTTCAATATATCAATAGAATTGGCTTCTCAAGGAAAGGAAGGCTAACTCACAAGTCTTCGCACCACTCTTCAACTCAAGAACCAACTTGGGTAGGTAAGGTTACAAACCCATAAAATTCAATAGATCATCTAAACCAAACAATCCATTGGTTCAATAATTCAATAGAATTGGCTAATTAAGGAAAGGAAAGATAACTCACTAGCCTCCACACTAATATTCAACTAAAAAACAAACTATATAGGCAAGGCCACAAATTTATAGAATTCAATAAACCATCTAAGCAAAAATAGCCATTGGTTCAATAGATTAAATTAATTGGCTCAATAAAAAAAGGAAATTTATCTAAACCAAACCATTCATTGTTTCAATAGACCAATAGAATTGGTTCGTCAAGGAAAGGAATCCTAACTCACTAGTTTCCACATTGACCTTTAACTCAAAACCAACCTAGGTAGATAATGCCACAAATTCATAGAAGTCAATAGATCATCTAAAACCAAATTACCCTTTGGTTCAATAGATGAATATTTTTTTCTCATCGTGAAAAGAAAGAAGGATAAATCATTAGTCTCCAAATTGATTTTAAAACTCAAAACCATCACAAATCCATAAAACTAGAATGATATTATACCATGCCATCCATTAAAGTATAAAAGGCTCCCTAACCTTCCCCTTCCTGTAAATTTCCACCATCCACTTCCTAGTCATCATGCCAAAACATGGTTAAAGTCCTTACTAATATATATGAGGCTAAATTCAATGTATTCAACATAACATTATGTTTTCCTTATTGAGGACAACATTATTAGTCCCTACCGTCTGTAACATGGGACTATAGTAATCAATTTTTTTAGTCAGCATTAGCTCATGTGAGATTTAAGCTAAGGTTCTCAATCCTTGCCATTTACCAACCATCGCACAACCTATCAAATTGTCATAGTGATTTCTAAGGACCAATGAGATCATTCATCATCTTATTTGGCCTCTTCCTAAGGCAAATATGTTATACCCATGATATTATTCATAAAATATTCCATCTAATTCATTAGCATTTTCTATCGGGAAACTAATGTTAACATTAGTTCACAAATATTAAGTATTACCTTATAATCTTGGAACCATGACTATACAACTAGAACAAGGGTATATGTCGTCGTGCATGTGAGATGTTGTCTACTACAATGTCATTCATGGTTTCTAAAGTTGAGTGATATGGTTCAATATCGGGACATGACCTTGGTATGCCAAATACTCTAAGGGTCACTTGCCTTGTCTTTTCAACCCAGAATATACCTCTAAACCTCTCTGGGTTTTTCACTCTATCCAAAGAGGGAAGGTAGGGTTTGATGATATCGAAGGCAGGGTTTTCTCAATTGGTGTCTGCTGATGGAGTAAGGCCCTTCGCCATGTTTGTGTTCACCAAGATCCCTCTGCATTTGGAGTGAAATCAATCTCGTTCGAAGGCGCCTTGGTCAGTGATATTGTTTTGGTCTGTCAGCTTTTTCAACAACAACAAGATTCAGACACTAGGTTCAACCAAGGGAATTGCTACCGTGTAAGCCATGAAACCTAACCTATTGTCCTTATTGCAAGCCAAGAAAGATCCAAGTGCAGATGCAACCACAAATCAAAAGAAAAAGAAGCTTCATGAGTGGGCAATGACCAAATTCAAGTACAATCTCCATCACCATCTTGATCCATAGATAAGACCTATCATCATTAGCAAGACTCGGGGTATGGTCATTAAGAGCTAGGCAGGGATGAAAAGTACCAACAACCTCACTAGTTCTACCCCCCTTATCCATTAGCCCCTAAATCCTGTAACAATATTGTACTCATTTTCACTTGAGAGTGATCATATTACCACAAAGTCTCACTGTTAGGCACCCACCATATGAACCACATTTCAAGGAGCATAAGCGCTAAGGCCTTCAAGACTCTAGTACTTTTCATTTCCCCTCAAGGGATGCCGATAGAGGCCAATAAAACAAGACCAATGATTTTCACTTGTCAAAGAAAAGGTCTGCACAGTTTCAAAAGATGTTGAGCCAAGAAAGTCAGAGGATGGTTCAACTTCATACATTGATGGTACTACGCCCTTTCCAAGAACCCCTGGATTTCTTCATCCTATTCTTACTTGATTATGACTTGCTTATTTTGATTATTTTTGGCTGGTCCAAGAACCCCTAACTTGCTTATTAATGGTAATTGGTTAACTCTTGTTGGCCAGCATGCACTTCCTCCACTTCAGGTTTCTATTCCAAATCAACTTCCCTGAGGTCTCAAGCCTGTACCTTAGAACAACCCTACACTTCCTCCACTTCAAGTTCTAATTCCAAATTAGTTTCCTTAAGGTCTCAAGCTCGTACCTCACCTTAGGGATTAAGCTTTGAAGGTGGCTACTAAGAACTCTACCTCTCACCTGTTTTCTTTAGCCCTTTTGGTTCCGAGAGAGATTGACACACCCTCAACCTTTTCTTCAAGAATAGTTTAGGGAAACTCTTTCGAGGGGATCTTACTCTTGTCAGAGGAGAACCAGCCTAATGCCCGCGTAATATATTTTTTCTCCCACATCTTGTTTGATAAATTTCACCCAAAAAGCAGAGCATGTTTTGAAACGTTATTCTAAGTCATTTTTGTCTACCAAACCCTTTTACTCTTTCCCAAGATAGGTTCAATGGTCAGGGAAGCATGCATATTTCACCGAATCAGTTCTTTGGTAGGTATTTATTTGTGTTGGTCGTAACCATTTCAGGTTCATTTGTAGCATTAGTTGACCCTGGGGAAAAGACATAATGGACACATGCAGATGCAATTAAGATATCTAGGCAACGATTGAGGCATGCAGATTCAATTGAGAAGACAGGGTGTGGTTCAAAACACAGTCATGGACAGTGGTTGCATGCAAACCCCACTTGGCAGTTTCTTTTATATTTTATTTTATTT
>APFE030063954.1:194646-212697 GCA_000404065.3 Pinus taeda
TTTATTTATTTTAATTAAAAAAAAATATTTTTAATTTACATATATTAAAAAAATAACACCAACAACTTTACTCTTAGATGCAGATGGATTACCTATGAAGGCATTGATAGCAGCGCAAATGTCGAAAGAGTTGGAATCAAAACATCACACTCCTAGTGTGGTTGCACATTTGATGTTTAAGTTTTAACCAATAGGGTTTGATTTGTGTAAATATACATACTGCATGTGCTCACTGCATTGAATGCTAATATGATAGTAGTTAAAAATTTTAAACTAGAAACATATCTTGATTATTTGGTACTACACATGCACAAGTTTTTCATGAAAGTTGGTTGGGCTCCTAAAAAATATTGATGTTTTTATTCATGTTTCTAACAACCATATTCATAGCAAAGGTTTGCAACAAGGAGAGGAGTTACTACCTGAAATCCTAAATTATATGATCAGAGGCAGTGTTACTGTGGACTTTCTAGAAACTGTGAGTATACAATTTTTCTTTGTAGGTTCCATAAACAAAACAACAACCTAGCCACACTTTATTTACTGTTGTGCATATTTGAAACATTTGGAAATGTAGAGTATATAGTTGACATACTTTATGCCACCACTGATGCAAAATTAGTTCTGATGGTTACTACATGATTGCAAGTGAACTTAAGGCTGAGATTGTTTAGTTGCATAGACAACACAAATTTGAAGGTGATAATTAATGGAGGAGATATTCTAAACATGTTGGCTTTATAGGAAAACAAAAAAACGCAATAGGAAGCTTTTCATTTGAAAGTTCTTTTGCAGTGCATCAGGGCATTGTTATTTTTTCTAATAGCAGTGCAACCAATATAACTAATTAGAAAGGCTAAATTAGAACAAGGTAGGGGACTTCTTCACCATGCATATTGATTTGTTAGGGATATTGATCACAATTTCTATTCTGGAAGCAAATAGGTTCTTAGCTTTATAGTAAACTTTAGATTTCAACATATCTTGCGAGATTAGTTGCTCCCAAAACATAAGAAAACAACCACATCCTAGAATATTATTTTGATTTTCTTCCCTAATTTCGGCGATTACAAGAGTACCTATGTTCTGTTTTTAATTTGGTTACTTTGACTTGTTTTTTTTCCTATGACAATCAAGCTACCAACACTAACTTGTTCCTCCATTCATAAGTCTTGTTTGGTACCCATATATACTGCGCATTTTTGGAGACCAAGACTTAAGTGGAAGGTCTTCTATAACTTGAGCATAAGTCCATGTGACTTGTAGAGTTAAACACTTGAAATTTTTCATACATTAATTACTAAAAACCTTCATAAAACATAGGAGAGTAATTTTTTGTCTAAAGGTTTGCAGCTCCAATAGTACAATTATCGAGCACTAGAAATGAAGCATACTTACAGTGTAATAATTACCAATAAATGATTCAATTTAAATCCATTATGTCTAGTCCATAGTTTTATTTTCTACTTGAAATGTCAATACTTGCCATTGAATTATTGAACATAGATCCATTTTGGAACTTGGTAGCACCAACTTTTACATTTATTTGAACGAAAATGGAGGACCTGTGGATACTCTTGTTGGAATTGGAGATGAATGGTGAATATAAGAAAGGTTTATCCAAACACCAGTCGATGGAAAAACTACATAAGTTAATGGAAGAAATTATTTGTAGCAACTACAATCACTTACAAGGCCCAACATACAATTTTCACATGGTGCTACCATGAGCTAGACCACACATCAAAAGGTTTAGTGAAAATAATTATTTTTGTCTTCTCTATGTTCCAATTTTTCCTTACTTGCAAAACGATTCAAATCTACCATTTCAATCAATGTCACATAAGTGAAAAATAGGAAACACTACAAAAGTGTTGTACTTGATTTTGAATGATCTTATAATTTTCTATCAACAAAGATAATAAAAGTCTTTGAGGTTACATGCTGCGTTACAACTAGTCTATTGCGCTAATGCATAGTTTTATATTTGCAATTGCATTATCCATGTTGGTAAATCTACAAGCAATATCTAATAATAAGTTTTGTTGTGGCTTTGTGCTCATTTAGATGAGGTAAACATATTGTGGCATGAACAGTTTAGCCATCTCAACTACCGATATTTGAAACAACTCAACAAGCAAAGCATGGTTACAAGGTTTCCAGATGCAAGATTTTTGATGATGTCTGCCAGGGCTGCATTCTTAGAAAGAATCCGGAGGATAAGTTTGACAAAGGCAAAGCATGTAGAGCTACAACAGTTTTGGAGCTTGTTCACAACGATATGATGGGTCCATTCCTATAGAAATTAGGTTGTATATTTGCATATGCTCATGAAGTTTTAATCAAAATCACAAGACGCAAATCTACACTACTGCGCTGCGAACATTAATTCACAATTTAGAACAAAAATCTCAGACATGAAACAAGAAACAACACACATGCAAAAAAGTATTTTTATCTAGGGAAAGCAATTTACTAAAAAAACCAATGCCTCTTGCATTAATCAAATGAACATACATGTATTACAATTGCTTTTCTCAATTGACCTCACCTTGCAAGTGCACAACCTATCTCTCTGCTCACTGAAGGCCTCTGACCCATACTTAGTCAAATTTTGCCTTAGATTGAACTCCTATTTCCTTGCGTTGTTCCTTGAGGAATAAGCTGCTATTATTTAGGAAATTCCCTCAATTGAATTGTGTAATTCCTTAGGTTGATCATCTGACTGCATGCAACACCTGTACACTCAAGACTAGTCTACAACTGATGATACGCTACTTTGGAATCTCCACCTAAACTGGGTAACTCGAATTCTCTACATGCACTAGCTATTTTTGGCTGATTGATCAGTTAACTAGATGATCACTGAGTTTGACTGAAGTCCCACTCCCTAACTGACTTTCCACTAGTTCCTTCAAAAGTTGGAACTAGTTTAACTTAAAACAACCTGAGATAACTGATCTTGATTGCTACAAATTAGTAATCGCACATGAAGAATTGAACTCTAACTCCTCCAACTCAAATTTACTGAGTAAACTAGGTGACACAATCCATGTCACACAATTTAACATCATCCAAGTTGTTTGTTGATGTGGAAATTCGAATTTTCTTAATTTAATCAAGGAAAAATCAAATTGAGAATTTCTTGCTACATTTTTCAACTCTCCCTCTCAGCAAGAAAAGGATTATCAACCACCCTTATCCTTCACCTGTGGAACTCGAACTTCCCTCTTGACAAGGCCTTTGTCAAAATATCAACATCTTGTTCCTTTGTCGGAATGTAATGTAACAACATTATCAGCCGCTACACATTATCCCATAAATGGTGATACTAGATATCTATATTCTTGGATCGATCATGAAATATAGAATTTTCAAAGAGATTGATGAAACTCTGATTATCATAGTAAATCACAGTTGGATCCATCATCTGACCAAACAATCCAACAAGTATCTTTCTCATCTAGATCACCTCACATGTTTCTTGACTGGCAACAATGTATTCTACTTCTATCAAGTCGAGTGCCACAGATATTTGCTTCTTGCTATACCAGGAAACAATTGTGGACCCAACACTGAAAATTCCACCTGATGTACTATTTGGGTTTGATGAACTCCCGCCCAAACTACATTTGTGAAGCCACACAACTTCACTCCCTCTGTTTGTCTGTACCATAGTCCAAATTGGGTAGTGCCTCTGAGGTACCATAGAACATGCTTAGCTACCCTCCGAAATAATTTGGTTGGCCTAACCATAGCTTGGATCAACTAGTTGACTACACAACACATATCTTGGCATGTGTTCACAAGATACATTAGTGAACCCACCAACTGTCAGTCAACAATAGCATCCAATTCCTCACCTAAAGTGGCATCCTCTTTCCTCCAGTTGGTTGCTAGAGGTGTCTCCATGGGTTTGCAATTGTCCATGCGGAACCTCTAAAGTATCTCGTTGGCATAATTTCCCTAAGATACAAACATTTTCCCGTCACCTTACCATACTTCCAATCTGAGGAAGTATTACATGAGACTCATGTCCTTCATTTCAAACTCTTGCAAGGTCCTCCTTGCAAGATATGATCAACTACTCATCACCAGTTAAAATCAACTCGTCAACATATAAGACAATAATCAACAATTTACCTTCTACTAAGATATGATAGAGGTTTTCATCCGCTTCACTTTTTGTAAAGCCCAAACTGGTGAGATAACTATCAATCCCGGTGTACCAAGTACATGGTGCTTTCTTGAGACTGTACAATACTCGCTTGAGTCTGCACACATGAGACTCCTGGTCTAAAGCCTTGAAGCCCTCTGGTTGCTCGATATACACCTCCTCCTTAATAACTCCATTGAGGAATGTTGTTTTCACATCCATATGGTGGATCTTCCACCCCATCTGTGTAGCCAGAGCAAGAATTGATTTGATGGATGAGTACCTTGCTATAGGAGAAATGGTCTCCTCATAGTCAATCCCATTAACTTGAGAGTAACCCTTGGCTACAAATCTGGACTTGTACTTTTCTATGCTTTCATATGTTGCATGCTTTACCTTGAACATCCATCTCGAACCCACAACTGATTTATTTGCTAGTCTTGTGAACACTTCCCAAACATTGTTCTTTACAATGGATTTATATTCCTCCACCATTACATCAACCCATACAGGTTTCTCTACTGCTTCCTCAAAAGAGGATGGCTTAGTCTCTACAAGCTCAATCATTAGAGCCATGTAACTAGTCTACCAATCTGGTGGCCTTCTTTGCCTATGTTGATTTGAAGGAGCATCCACATTCTCCCTCACATCCTGCACAAGTTTCTCAGCTTCCCTGGTCCTTTCCTACCTTCCCTGGATGGTTCTACTTGAGTGGTTGTCTCCACTCTCTGCCCCTCAATTTGTGGTTGCTCAACAACTTCATAAGGTTCCTCCTTTGGAGCTAAAAACTCCTCTTCTAGTGGGATATGAAGCTCCCTCTCAGGAGAGAATCACATGGATTTATCTTCGTCAATTTTACACCCCTTCACACAATTGTCATTCTGAGGGATGGCAAGTACACATGGTAGTTGTGGGGAGTTTCTGCGTAACCCACAAATACACCCAATTATGTTGTCGACTCTATATTATTCCTTGATTCTTTGGAGACATGCAGTAAATAGAGGCTCCAAAAATCTTGAAGTGTGACACATCCGAATTTCTCCTCGAGAAAGCCTCCTCCAATGTAATCATGCCAATAATCCGATGAGGATTTCAGTTTTGCAAATAGATTGTTGTGTTGCATGCCTCGACCCACAAATGTAGAGGTAAGCCTTGATCATGCAACATTGCCCTTCTTTCTCCCACAGTGTTATGGTTCTTTCTCTCGAGCACCCCATTCTGTTGTGGGTTGTGGGGTGCTGTCAACTCTCGTTGAATGCCTTCTTTTGCACAATTTTTTTTTAAATTCATTCGACATGTACTCACCTCCATTATTTCTCCTGAGAGCCTTCACATTCTTGCCCATTTCTTTCTCAACCAGTTCCTTGAATTCTACGAACTTGGAGAATATCTCATCCTTCTTCCGCATGAAGAAGATCTGACACTTCCATGAGAATTCATCAATAAAATTGACAAAATATTTGTGCCTGGCAGTGGAGGTTGTTAAGAAAGGTCCACAGACATCAGAGTGGATCCTTTCAAGGACTGCATGTGCTTGTTGTCCTGATCATGGAATGTGGATTTTGTGTACTTCCCCAAAGTACATCCTTTACATGCATCCTGCTGCTCAAGTGATCCTTTAGGGAGGCTTATGGTTATCTGTTGCATGATCTTCAAAGCGTCTAATGCAAATGGCCAGGTATTCTATGCCAAAGTTCACTATTGTGTGTGAGAACACCCTAGGGTCTTGGGTTGAGAACCCCAACAGAGCAGAGGGCAAACCACAACAATAAATTCTAAGGCAATCAACCTAAATGCTTATTCTACTGAACTGTGTAAGAGTGTCCTTACCCAGAAGTCCTACATTTGAGTAGATCCCGCAGGGTGCAAATGCTCGGCTTCTCTTGATGTCTTCAAAACCTAAAAATTATTCAAATGAAACATATACAATAGTAGAAACATAAATCATGTTCATGATATTAACTTAGAATCATATAAATGAATGAACAATTATACATCAATGTAAGATTCATAAACTAATTACAATATAAATAGATGCATAAACACATTTAATATTAGAAACATAACAACATTCCTTTATTGAATTTAGCTACAATTAAAGTGGAGAAATGCGACCTGAGTCCTTCTCCGGCTCCAAGCGGAACCGTCCTCCGAATTCGTCCTTTCCCGACTTCAACAATCTTCCTCCATCACCAATACAAGGATATCTCAAGAAAGATGAAGGATATCTCCAACAAGGAAACAAGGGTTTCTTGAAGCTTTGGGGAGTGCAGGAGGCACACGGATTTTGTCAGACTCGATCAGGGATAATCTCATTATAGTATCAATATCTCATATCTTCTCCCTTAACGCCTTCCCATGGAGGTTTATTTATACTTCTCCAAATTAGTTTTTTTCAGTTGGGAAACAGTTGGGCCATAGGAAATAGGAGGTGAGTAACAGATAAAACCCGTGAACTCCGCCCATAATTAAGGAAATTTATTTTTTTTAAGTGTTTTAACATATGTACGTGGGTTGGGTATGTCCCGACCCACGTGTACACGCTTTTATCATAGGGAAAAGTAGCGTATAGGGAATAAAACATTGTTTTTTAAATTTTGGACCAAGTCTGGAAGGAAGGGTTTCCCTAGGCCATAATTAGAGCATCAAATCTACCAAGAGTGATAAATGGTGCTATAACAGATGCTCCCTAATATATGAGGTCAGAAGGGGTACATGATGGCCAAAATGTGTTAAGTGTATAGAAGGAATAATGTCGAGACCAAGGAGGAGTTCACCAGAATTCAACCTACCAAGCCAACGAAAGAGATCATAAAGAAACTGTTGTTTGAGGTGGGCATACCCATGCTCAGAAATAGTAAAGCATGTCTGCATGTCAAGTATAAAAGCAGATCCAATATGCATAAAAGTATAAAGGAACTGGAAATACATAATGGATCATTTGATCATAATCAAGAAAGTACATGTCTGAATATCACACATAAAGAGTTTATCAATGATGCTGAAGTATGAAGCTGATCATTGAATTCAAGAAACTGATCCAAATAGTACCAAGTGAACATGATGGAATAAATGGTATTGCACTGCAACTCGGGTGCCAACATATAAGATATCGTTGTAATGAACTTCAATATAGAAGGTGGATGGTGTCAACAGCAGAAACAGGAGAAACTGACAAGTGAACCAAGACATGCTGATGCAAACCAGAGGTCTTCACTGACCACCGTGGTACATTTCTACACAATGGGAATAAATGATCTGAAGTCGACCATGTGAGAAATCGTTGATTACCGGTCATTGATGTATATCGTTAACAAACACAAAGCTACTCACCAATAATGATGATGAGAGTCAAGGTACCCAATACAATCTAACAAGTGTGAATAAATGAGATGTAGTCGAACACTTGGAAGAATCTATCAATCAAGAGACAATGATGTTTTCCCACTATTGATAGCGAAGGAATCTGCCACTAATGACTGCAAACCCTAAGTTACTACTAAATGGACTCTAGATCTCTTTCCCAGAGCAATGAGTTGAAGTCGATGGGAAAAGATCCGCTAGAAGGAAGGCATTAAGGCATCCTTCATCAATCTAGCACGAGTGTAACCCGTAGTCCAATAACGTGGAAAGAATCAGACGAAAAAAGATGTAGTAACCTAACTGAAGCACGTTTCCAGCAAACACAAGATGTGGCTAGCGCACGATAGAAACCCTTTGAACCAACAAATAATGAAAGCTGACACAAAGGCGAAGTATCCACCAATAGGGTCAAATGGAGACCAAGGCACTACATGAATCCCAATGTGTGATAATGAAAGCCGATGTCGAACACAAGGGAAACCACTCAGTAAAAGACCCATGATACTAATCGATGTTGAGCACAAGGTGACCTATCAATAATGAAAATAGGGCCAAGGTGCGGCTCTAGATCTGCCCTCAGAGCAATTTGTCATAGTCGATAAGAGCAAGATCCGCCAACAAGAAGTCAATGGATACCTTCTCAAACCGGCACGAGCAAAGGACCAATATAGCTTATGTGATAACGAACATGACGCTGACAACAAGGGATGGTCGAATAAAAAATAGGTCAAGAGACACCACAGAGAGGCCAACTCAGGTTTACTTCCTTTGAATAAAATCATGACTCAATTGCGACTACATGGCAGCATATGATAACTTTGTATAAGTTTGTCATGCAGGAGGCATAAAAAACTCTCCATATGATTGGAAGAGGTAACCAATTGAAGGAGTACTGACTCAACAACGAGTTTAAGACTCTCCTAAGTCAAACTAAAGCCCATCCCAATGGAGGAAAAGAATTACTTTTGAGTGCTTTGTTCAAGGGCGACACAACTGACTCTAGTTGCCATCAAATATGGAAATAATGTCTCGTTCCTACTCTTTTTGGAATATATAATTTTTTTTATCTTTTTCTTTTATATGAAGCTTGAAAAAGAATAAAATAATGCTAGAGTACAGTGGAAAGAACGAGTGTCAAAAAAACAAACGCTTTAGTTCCTGGGAAGGGAACTTTCCTATGCTAAATGCAAGGTGGTGAAACTAGTCAAGGACACTCAAATGAATGTTCTTTTCACAAGTAAAAGGGTGCATCAAGTCGCAGAGACTAAGTGGTTGCAAGGTTGATTTTTCAGAAGACATGGTCGAAAAGTGGCTTAAACACGAGTCCAAGTGAAGCTGACTCAAGGCCAAAAGGTACAAATAGTCAATATGCAATGCAACAATACAATTCAACACAAAGGAGCCTCTTAGGGTATAAGGCTAGAAAATAGTGAAGAAGTAGAAGAATGAGGCTTCAATGCACAAGTCATGGCGGGACTAAAGAGGACTCCCAAGCCTAAGAACAAAAATTCATCATGGGTGCCAAGTGACAACAAGGTACTATCTAGGGCGCCCATGATAAGGTAGGCTCTACCACACAAGTCATGATACTTCTAAACAATGAGAAGGTTCCGCATCATATCTTGGTGGGGTCGATCCTAAGGCCAAAAATGGAAAAGGAAACTGATGAATGCCCAATGCAAGTGAAAAACCTAACCTATATGCCAGTTTCAAGAACCAATACCTATCAAAACGAATCAACCATAAAAATTTCCAAAGGAGAAATCTTCCAAGTTCTATAGACATAAATAGGAACACTAGGCAAGAAGTTAATACATCCCACATATAAAATCTTGTGTTATAGAATATAAAACTTGAAAATGTGTACCTTGTAGGTACAATATGGTATAGGGAACCATGTAGCCTTGCGGCTTATGCATAATAGTTCTTCAAGATAAACCCCTTGCAGGGCTCAAGCCAAGGACTCCTTTGGTAGTCAAAACTCATGGCTTCAATAGTTCCTCTTGTGAAGGCAAATCAAATTCCAAGAAATCATGAGAATTGCAAGGATCAAAAGAGGGAATTAATGGGTCCCATGTCTCCATAGGAGGAATCAGTCAGTCAACTGTTAGGAGCAAGTCCCAAGAAGGAAAATAATAGTTGAAAGGATCCTTCTGAGAAGCAATTGAACATTAAGGATTCAATGCCACATAATTCACCCATGCCGAGGGAGAGTCTACTTGAACACTTGGAACAAACCAAGGGGTATTCTGTAGTAAATTCGAATTAGGGTGGTGATTATCATAAGCAAGTTGATCAATAGTGACAATATTCCCGTTATGAGGAAAACACATCACTCGAAAGAGTGAAGACACCACAGCATTCATAGCATAGACATAATCATGCCCAAGTAGCATATTAAAGTCTAGAGGGCAATCAACCACCATCATATCGATAAAAACAATCTTCCCACCTAAAGTAATAGGAAATTGAGGAAGAACACCCATAGATTCATTAGGTCTTCTATAATAGGCTAACAACTGACTATCAGCTGTCAACAACTTTGGAGAACCCAAAGCTTTCCAAGTCAAGGAGGATATACTACTTGCAGAGGATCCTTCATCCACCATACATCGATAGACATTTGTGGAATTAACTCTAACCTTTATTTGGAAAGGTGTTGCGGAAGGAAGATGAGGCTCAACAAGACTATCCCAATCAAAGGAGACACTCCTAGAACTTGGAGTGGGAACATCGAAGAAACCAGAATGCCCCTATACCAGAAGACTCTATACTAGAAATCAAACAGGTTCTGTTGTTAGGCAGTTCACCCCCCAAAAGAGGAGTGTAATCAGCCAAATATTGCACTGGTGTAACCACGTTATCAACCAATGGTTGATGAGACTATTGAGAAACCATAACAGATTCAGGAGTAGAAGAACTTTCAGACTTGGGCCATATCCTTTGTACCTTTGGAATACCAGGGCACAAATGAGTAAGATGGTCTCCCTTGCATATCTTACAAGGGAAATTAGGTTTAAAACTTCCACACCTATGTTTCTTATCAACATCCATTCAGCCAACATGACTAGCAGTGGTTTACGCAGAGTCCCCAACATGACTTGCAAAGGTCAATGACTCTTTCCCAAGAGAGATAGGACTTGTGCCCCCAGCCCTACTCAAAGAAGCAGGCAAGTTAACAGAAATATGACTCACAGAGGTAGGTGACCCATTGCTAGTATGACTCATAGTGACTAGACTTATGCCCCCAGCGTGATTTGCATTGGTTGAAATCTCATTTCCAATAAGACTAGCAAAGGTTGATGATGATTCATTGCTAGTATGACTTGCAGTGATTAGACTTATGCCCCCAACATGACTAGCAGAGGTCGGTGATGCATAGATAAAATTATTCTTCTTCTTTGTCTTCCTCTTTCTCCTCTTTTTAGATCTCTTATTACAAGAAGGAGGAGGAAGAGGAATCCCAGATTTCTCTTTGAAAGAAGATGAATAATTAACACCCATTTGATGCCCTTGAAATAAAGCATTCGTCTGAGAAACTTCAAGAACATCAGGAATATTCGGAGTGGACCACAGCCAAACTGGTAGTCCAACATTTAATCCAGGAATATTCAAAGTAGCCATCAAGGGGGTACCAACGTTTCCAAAGAAAGGAAAAGCACAAGGATCCACTTTTGGAAGGGTACCTTGGTTGGGCTCCATAGGAATATTGGCCATACCAAAAGTATTTGTAGATCCTTCCCTTGTGGGAATGTACAAATGACTTTCCAAGGAAGAGAGATGCACAATCAAAACCTTTTCCCTTAAGGAGGCAACTCCAAAACATTCAAAAGAAAGATCAAAAGCCTTTCAAGATTGGTGGAGTAGTAGGTCAGTCACTTAGAATCTAAGGTCCAAAAGTGACAAAACAAATCCACCTAAAGCCAACTAGATCCAAAGTGAAAAGAGCACTCAACTATAAAGTCCCTAAAGATGCAACCAATCAAGCAACTTCCAAGTATTTCCGCTCTGGGTGATGAGGACCAGACAAAAAAATACAAGAAATCGAAGTAAGGGACCTTCCAAAGATAATTTGGGATAATAGCAGCCCAAGCCTACTAGCGAAGGTAAGAGAAATAATTACGCTGACCTCCAGACAAAATCCTTTTCCGGTGCAAGCACCCAAGCTTCACAAGGGTACCCTCTAGAAGTACTAATGAATGTGATGCAACGTTTGCCTCAGGTGCCAAGGGATTCCCATCCACAACCACCTATGAGATCCCTAGGAAAGACAACTATGGGGACCAACACGTATCAAAAGTCGGGTGGAATAGTCGTGAGGCAAGATCCAACAAGTAGGAGAGGGGGTATCTCTCTTCCTTGTCTTCACTCTCCCTCGTGCTTAACTCCTAGTCACGGAGCTTTCCTAGTCTTTCTAACGATATTGGATTTCGCTCATTATTCAACTTCTATGTTTGATAATTTGAGTGGCCTTGGAGAATTTAACTCTCCACTCACCTATTCCAAGGCCCTAATGAACCTAAACTTGTTGGTGTTTGTTAATGACAAAAATAAAAGTTCTATTTCATTTTATTAAAGCGCTTGATTTTATAGGGTTGTTCTTTAAGTCATGGGTAAAAATGAGAGTGAAACTAATGATGTTTTGACGCAATAGAAACCAATAGAAACTTAGCTACATGCAAATGCAGTTATTTTCTTCAATGAAAAGGGATTTCTATAGAGTTCTACGAATAAACTTGTACAAGCAAATTTTTCTTTTTCCAGAAAACACGCTCCACACATATAAAAGCTAACAAAAACACTAAACTGTCTGCAATGCAAACTATCTTAATGCAAACTATAATGATAGTGCATGGGTGCTTATACAAGAAGAAAAAGTGTTTCTTTGTAAAATCAATAAGCCAACTTGACAACAAAGAGGGAAAAAAATTCAATAACAAATTTCCCTCAAAACCAAGCACAACAAATTGAACAAGATCACAATTGCTCAAAAACAAAACAAAAGAAACCAAGAAGCCAAAATCTTGGAAAAAGAAAAGAAAAAGAAATGTTTTTTGTGTTTTTCTTTTAAGGAAACTAAAGCAACTTTTGAGGTCACAAAAAGCACTACTAAATTCTAAAGATCAAGAAAGAAGCACAAGGAGTCCTTATATCTTGCAAGTTATAAAACTCATTAATAAATGAAACTTGAAACAAGAAGGACTACAAACTCGCACAAATTGACCCGAACAATAGTAAAAGATTTCAGCAAACCGACAAAAATGTCAAGAAAGAAAAACTTTCAAAATTACTAATGAGACACTCAAAAAGCACGAAAAAGCAACAAGGCCAATCAAAAGGGAAAGCAAAGCAACACAATTTGAAATCCGGGTTATAAACGAAATCAAAATCAATTTCTTATTATGGAAAACCAGAACATCCAAGAACCTCAAAGTGAAGCCTTAAACCCAAGACACAAACTACAAACTTGCTTAAGAAGCAATCCTAGGCCAATCAAGACTTTTCAGTGAGAATGAGATTATTAAGGAATTTAGACTTCTGTGATCCATAACATTGTTTAGAGAATTTTCGGCGAAATCACATAAATAATCTTTTGTCGACGCGTTTCGAACCAACTAGTGTGGTTCATGGACTAACGATGAACCACATTGGTTGGTTCGAAACACGTCGACAAAAGATTATTTATGTGATTTCGCCGAAAATTCTCTAGAGAATGAGATTTTGAAAAAGAAAGCTTGCAGGAAAACTGAGTTCTCCAAATAGCAGATGACCATACAACAGTATAAATCATAAGGCAGTAGACCTAACTAGGCAAAAATATTTGAAAAAACAATTCAAAAAATTGCATACGTGACTATGTAAAGACATATCAGCGTGCACACGCGTTTCTAATACAAAAAACTCGCGTATACGCGAGTTTGCCTGAAGAAACCTGCGTGTATACGCAACTATAACCCAAGAAAACAGCGTATACAAAGCTTAATTAGGAAAAAAAAAATCAAAGTTTGATCAAGAAGATCAGACTTGATGCCTAGGACACTAATGGATCAAACAACACTGTAAAAGCAAGCAATCAAGAAATTAAACCGTGATTGAGAACAAACAACCCAAACCAGGAATAACAAGAATGTTAGCCCCCGTGGAGTCAGCAATTTTGTTGCAGGCCTAGGGTCTTAGGTTGAGAACCCCAATAGAGTGGAGGGCAAACCACAATAAGAAATGCTCAAGCAATCAACCTAAATGCTTATTCTACTAAACTGTGTAAGAGTGTCCTTACCCAAAAGTCCTACATTTGAGTAGATCCCACAGGGTGCAAACCCTCAGCTTCTCTTAATGTCTTTGAAACCTGAAAATTATTCAAATGAAACATATACAACAATAGAAACATAAAGCATGTTCATTATATTAACTTAGAATCATATAAATGGATGAACAATTACACATCAATGTAAGATTCACAAACAAATTACAATATAAATAGATGCATAAACACATTTAATATCGAAAGCAGAACAACATTCTTTTATTGAAGTTAGCTACAAGTAAAGTGGAGAAATAAGACCTGACTCCTTCTCTGGCTCCAAGCATAACCATCCTCTAGATCCGTCCTTTCTCGGCCTCAACAATCTTCCTCCATCACCAATACAAGGATATCTCAAGAAAGATGAAGGATATCTCCAACAAGGAAACAAGGGTTTCCTGAAGCTTTGGGGAGTGCAGGAGGCACAGGGATTTCATCAAACTCGATTAGGGATAATTTCACTATAGTATCAATATCTCATATCTTATCTCTTAAGGCCTTCCCATAGAGGTTTATTTATACTTCTCCAAATTAGTTTTTTGAGTTGGGAAATTGTTGGGCCACGGGCAATAGGAGGTGAGTAACAAGTAAAACCCGTGAAATCTACCCGAAATTAAGGAAATTTATTTTTTTGAAGTGTCTTAACATATGTACGCAGGTTGGGTATATGTTGACCCACGTGTACACGCTTTTATCACAGGGAAAAGTAGCATATAGGGAATAAAACATTGTTTTTTAAATTTTGGACCAAGTCTGGAAGGAAGGGTTTCCCTAGGCCATAATTAGAGCATCAGATCTACCAAGAGTGGTAAATGGTGTTATAACATTCATCGAAATCGTGACTATGCACCTTCTCCGCTTTTGTGCTCAATGCAGCATAATCCTCCATATCTAGCTTATACAGGTTCTTCGTATGAACCCCAATCAACTTCATCTGTCCCATGGTTGTGTCTCAGGAATGCCTTTCATTCACTAAAGACCACATCATAACCATGGTCTTCTAAAACTACAAGACGAGATTTTTCTTTAGGCCCGGAACGAACATGACATCCTTGAGCCTGAGGGAGGAGCTTGACTCCCTCTGAAAGGTGACTATACCAATCCCATTCGTGCTATACCTTCTGTCGTCCCCCATCTCAATGTGCAGCTCCAAATATTTCTCCTCCAAGTCACTAAGAAAATATCTATTTCTCGTCATGTGGAATGATGCACCTGAGTCCAAGTACCACACGCTCCCCATCATCGTGTTGCCCATGCATGCAATGAGGGTAAAGTCAAGCTCGAACTGTGAAGTCAAAGATTCACTTGTTGCTCCTCCTGAGGTCTTCTTGTTTGCCTTCTTGTACAGACACTTTATGGCATAGTGCCTAAATTCATGACAATGGAAGCATTTAATTTTTGACAAATCTTTCTTCTTGCCCCCTTGACTAGATTCTGGTTTGGATTGGGATTTCTTCCCTTTTCCCTTCTTTTCCTTTCCAACCAATGCAAATTTTTCTTCATCCTCGCCCTTGGATGAAATCCCATCTCTGGTATTCCACCTTGTTTCCTCATGTACCAAATAAGACCATAAGCACTCCCAACTCAATAGTTCTCCCTCCCATTCACTGAATCTTGATAGCTATGCCAACTCTTGGGAAGACCCAAAAGGGCTAAGGTTACCAAGTTTTCTTCAAGGACATTAACATCGACTCCACGAAGTTCATCACGACTGTTAACACCCAGGTTGTTCCCTATGACTCCCAAGGGAATACGGCCGGGGTAACCACTAACCAATCTTTGGATTATAGATCCTAGCCTATCTATAATCAGAGAGGGCTCTCTCTTTAAGTTTCAGATATGCTTTGTGAGGTTTTTAGGCTAGTTAAGAGTTCAGTTTCCTGTTTAAGACTTTGGTTGGTAAAATTTTGTTATAAGAAAGGCATGAAAGTGCAAGAGCTGCTAGTCCATTGGGCATATGGAGTTAGAAAAGTGAAATAATTATGGTGCCTGTGATGGAGAAAGTTTTGCTGCAAGGCTAGATGGCTATTGTTAATATAATTTCCGATTTAGTGAGTGAAATAATGAGATATGGAGTTACCAACAGTGTGATATGAACTCAAACAACAACCTCTACTTAGTAGCATAATGAATTACCAAATAGTGACTGTGAGATATTCAGAGCTTATTGGAGCAGTTAAGAATTCCAATTTAAACAGCTGAAACTTATGAAAAACATTTATAGTGAAGATAGATTGAGATCAGGGTGTCTCCATGGACAAATCCTGAGCTATTCTTTTTCTTTCTTTCCTAGATTTAGAACAACATGTGAGAGTGATGAGTTAAAACAAATAACAGAAAAATTAACAGAGATAGAGAAACACTTATTATATCAAGCCATAGCACTAGAATCCTGTAGCGTTCAATGGTTCCAATCACAACATGCACCAGTAAGACTCAGTTCCTGTAAACTCCAAGCTTTATTTATAACATCCTTCTAAAAATTACAGCCGAATTCTCAGTTCTTCATAAAACAAACAACAGAAACCAATAAACCACCAACCCCTTGGAAGTGTATGCGAGGGGGAATATATACAATAGGTTTTACAAAATATCTGACTGCTGAGTCAATTGATACATTAACTGTGCTCACCAACTTTACAAATATCAGATAAGAAAGTTATTGCTACTATAAATGTAAAATAAATGGTTTTCAATGCTGTCAGGCCTCTTTTTGACCTTTGGGGGAGGCTGAGTCGGTTGAGCGTTCTTCTTTAATGCTGAATGATGTGTCTTTATATTCTGTCATGTTGTATCTTTTCTCGGCCCTGCTACCTGTAGCTATCATTGTTGCTTTTGGTGGCTAAATCTTCATGCTGAGGTGGCTCATTCCACCTTTCGGTCATAGTATGTGTATCACACTTTCTGAATGTGATGACTTATACATTTTGATGACAAAATTTAGATGAAGCCTCTTGTTTATAATAATAATTATATCATGTTGGCCCACCAATCCTGCGTAGGCAATCGATGCCTCAAAATTGCATCCATGGTCTCATCTACCTCTGTGTATTTGTAGAAATTCGGAGGCGTTTCAAACAGATGGTTAAGCTCATTCATAATAAAAAACAGATTCTCTATTCTGTCATAGAGACTTTGCCCAGATGCTGGCCCTGTTTCCTGTGAGCTGCTTGATCCTTGGCTGATCTGATTAGTGGCAAATGTATTCACCCTCTTTGCATAAACTTCATGTGATAGAAGTTTTCCTGCACTGTTGAGTAAGCTGGGGAGACCTCTGCCCTGTAATGCAGCAAATTTGTCCATGAACCTGTTTACCTCTGTTTGCATATCTTGGCTCCTTCTGTCCAATGTCTGTACCAGGCTTTTTAGTGTGAGGACCCTCTTAACTAGCTGGATAGTCTCCGTCCTGACTGGAGATCCCAATTGCTGCCAGCTGAGGGCCTGTCCTGTTATTAAGCACATTGATCAATCTGTTGACTACCTCAGGCATACTGCCTAGAGATGCCCTTGCTCTATGCACTTCCCTTTGTGCTTTACCTATGAGCTCCATTTGCTCATGAATGGTTTCAATGTATTGCCATTGGTCCGTTATTGATTGGCCAATGTGGGTCCACAAAACTCTTCTGATTTCAGCCACCACTTTGTCAAGGGTGAGCTCCTTCTCCAGCTCTTTTATCCTTTCCTTGAGAGTTTTTATTTCTCTCCCTTTCTCAGCCACATTCTGCTTTGATTTATCATATATCTCATTTAGCTTGGCCAACTCATCTTTGGCTCCATTCAGTTCTGTCATCTGGGCTTCTAGGGCCTAGACCTCATTCAACAGTTTCTGCATGTCCAGGCTCAGAGCTTGCTCTGTAGACGGTGCTGCTGTTGATGTAGATGGTGCTGCTGCTGATGTAGATGGTGTTGCTGCTGATCTAGATGGTGCTATTGCTGCTGCTTCTGTGTGAGGAGGAGTGATCTTTGGAGGCTCCTCAAGGTTAATAACCTCTGGAGGGGGCTGAGAAGTCTAGGCTCCTTCTTTCTGCTGTAGGGCTACCTGTAGTGCAGCCTCTGTGTCTTCCAGCCTCCCTTCTGTCTGCACTAGTTGCTTGTGCAGTGCTACCAGCAATGTAGCTATCTCTTGTTCTTGCTTCTGCTGAGAAACCTCATTTGTTTGGGGGTGAATGGTTGCTGGGAGCTTCACTTTCTTTCTTAGGGCTGCCAGGTCTGCATCCCTTATCTTCAGCAG
>APFE030063954.1:230034-262703 GCA_000404065.3 Pinus taeda
AACAGTTGGGAACCTTTCTTTCTCTACCTATCTACTACCTGCCAAGATTGAGCTATTTGGACAGGTTTCTTTCTCTAATCTACTACAAAAATTGAAACATGGCATGACCCAGCTTAGGCTGTTGGATCACCCATCCAGAAGTAAGGCAGCATCAACCAAAACAAGTATACTTTTCCCACAAGAATATGAGATCTTTGC
Organism: Pinus taeda; assembly: GCA_000404065.3. NCBI lineage: Eukaryota > Viridiplantae > Streptophyta > Pinopsida > Pinales > Pinaceae > Pinus > Pinus taeda. Next base: position 230,233 of record APFE030063954.1, read on the forward strand.
ATCACCAAAGCAGATCATATTGGCACTTCCCTTGTCAATCATGAAAAATGAAACCTATTGGTATAGGTATCTAACAACGACAATGTGTAAACTTGCTCAAATACTACAGAATTGTGTCATTCTTCTACATCATGATACTTCGAAGTATATCCTTGAGCGCCAGCTTCCTATGGTCACTACTATTCTCGAACAATTTTGTCAGTGCTTTCCACATCATGAACAAAGTTTATTTTATGTGGAGATTCGAGACACTATGCTCCCGTACTCCCTCCAAGATTATTCTCCTCGCCTTGGCTACATCTTTCTCCACTGAGAAAGTTTTTGCGCATTAGATGCTTGAGGTTTTGTAACATCTGACTTGATGTATTCTAGCAATCCATTGTCATCCAATACTGCCTCCATGTGGTCCTTCCATGCAACAAAATTAGAGGTGCCTTCCAAGGCATACTCTAGCCTTAGTCCATTGAAGGCCATCTTCTCAGCTCTAAAGAAATTCTGCAACACTAATCTTCAAATTCGAACCTCTATGAAACAACTTTGAATTTCTTTCTCTAATGTGAATCCAACTCTGATACCATGTAGAAATTACGTTGCAGATTTGCAACTGCTCATGAAATTTTAATCAAAATCACAAGACACAAATCTACACTACTACTATGCGGATATTAATTCACAATTTAGAACAAAAATCTTAGACATGCAAGAAGAAATAACACACATGCAACAAGTATTTTTATCTGGCGAAAGCAATATGCTAAAAACCCTAATGCCTCTTGCATTAATCAAATGAATAGAGATGTATTACAATTGCTTTGCTCAACTGAGCTCACCCTACAAGTGAACAACCTATCTCTCTATTCATTGAAGGCCTCTGACCCAGACTTAGTCAAATTTTGCTCGACTTGAGCTCCTATTACCTTATGTTGTTCCTTGAGGAATTAGCCCTTATTATTTAGGAAATTCCCTTAATTGAATTGTGTAACTTCTTAGGTTGATAATCTGATTGCATGCAACACATGTACACTCAAGCCTAGTCTACAACTGATGTTACATTGCCTTGGAATCTCCACCTCAATTGGGTAACTCGAATTCTCTGAATGCACTAGCTATTCTGGGTTGATTGATTAGTTAACTGGATGATCACTAAGTTTGACTGTAACACCCTCCTCCCACATGTACCCAAGCAACCAGCCAGCTAGGGTAACACATGCGACGAGATGCCACTCTAATACGATTCAACCTCCTAAGTCGCATTAAGGAAGTGGAACTGACAAAAACACACCATACAAACATTAATCATCAACTACATGACCCTTTGGAACTAATCCAATACTTTAGACAACTTGCTTTGGGGCCCCACTGAGATTTTGGACAATTTAAGGCTCAATCGCTCCCATGCTATAGGCATGAGTGTGACCAACAACTCAAAGTCGCTCTCATAGGCTTACCTGCCAGCCACTAGAGACCAAAATTGTCAGTGCTATGTCAGCGACTCCGGGATTTGAGCCACTTTTGTAGGCCTAGAGCCCAGGTCACTACCCAAAATTGAACCATGTCTTCAGATCAGTAAAATAACATGGAATTGGAAGTACTAAAGAACATACTTGTTCAAGACCTTGAATGGACCCTTATTAGCCATGACCGACATTTCGTCAAACACATTGTAAATGTGTAATCTACAAGTGTAATTAATAGTTCTGAGCATAGGGGTTTCATACTTAGCTGAGAATCACTAAGAACCATTGATGCCTCAACACATCAACTGCCATTCCATCCATTAGGTCATAGATACATTGATCATTAAATTACAACTAAAAACATGAGGAAAGACATACTAGCTACTGTCATAAAATACATACATAACCAACCTAATAGGGACATAAATACTCATGAAAGTACAACTATACAGACCACATACAATCCATCAAAATGCTCATAGAAATACAAGAATAAATAACCTTTCATTAATGACGCAAAATCCAAACCCGAGATGGGACTTTCACATTCCACCCGACCATAGAATTGCTGAGCCAAATTGCTCTTCAGCCATTCACCCCCGTGCCATATTCCAAGCGTGAATGTGGGATCTCATAGAACACATCAATAAAAAACCATCCAGGGCTTCTAGAGGCCATCCACCTCAGCCCATCAAACATTGATTCCACCTTGCGGTCAGGGATCATAAAACCATCATCAGATTGGTCTCTATCCTAGCCATCCAGGGCTCCAAAGCGTTTTTCCAACCCGACTGCGGGACTAGTAACTCAACCCACATCTTTTATCAGGCTCTAGAGTGTTTGTCCAACCAAGGCTATGAGACTAGTAACTCAACCCACCAAGGGCTCCAGAGCCTTTATCCAACCCAGACTAGAGGACTAGTAACACAATCCAAGTTGTTCCAGGGCTCCAGAGCGTTTGTCCAACCAAGGCTACAAGACTAATAACTCAACCCAAGCTAACGAAACATGAGAACCAACCAAAAACACAACAAGGAAATAAACCCACAATCACCATGGCTATCCAGGAAATGGCAAGGCTAGGCAATCCACTATCAATCCCGGGCATCTTCCATGCCAATGACAGACCACAACCAAGAAACCACATGCATGCCAAAACTAGTGAAGGAAACATACATGCAACTTGGTACTTGCAAGAAAATCTGATGTAGTTGCTGATCCCGATGCCTTCTTGCACTTTCCCTCTCTTCCTTTGCATTCTTGCTCCAAAAATCCAAGTATGCCACACCCACCAAGAGTGCTCCAAGAAAACTCTAGCCTCCAAGAGTATGAGAGAGAGAGAGAATAATGAGAGAGCTCCAAAACTGAATTAACAAGGTTAACAAAAGCTTGCCAACTATTCCTCAGAAGCCTTTTTATGAATGAGGCCTCTATTTTCTTCATTTTCCATTATTTTCCTTCAATTTCCTCCTCACATGCAACCTGTGACCTTTCACCTCCCTTTTCTCCTAATTTCCATTATTTTCATACATAAATGTGCCAAAAATGCTATTTTGCCTTTCCAAAGCCTTAGTCATTGTCTTTGCTAATTTCCTTAGCCATAAACAATCACAAGTGATCCCCCATCACTAGGATTTTGCCCAACATTCAGCTTGGAATAAGCGTCCCATCAACTGTGATTATTATTTTGCCTTTATTTACTTTTATTACATGGAATTTTCACCAAGGTTGTTACATTGACTGAAGTCCCATTGCTTAATTGACTTTCAACTAGTTCCTCCAAAAGTTGGAACTAGTTTAACTAAAAATAACCTGAGATAGCTTGCCTTGATTGCTACAAATTAGCAATTACACGTGCAAAACAGAACTCTAACTCCTCCAACTTGAATTTATTGAGTAAACTTGCTGACACAAGCCATGTCACACAAGTTAACATCATCCAAGTTGTCTGTTGATGTGGAAATTCAAATTTTCTCATTTTAATCAAGGCAAAATCAAATTGAGAATTTCTTGCTACATTTTTCAACAATTTCTTCATCCTTTGATCAACAGAGCCAAATATTGCTTGACCTTCATTGATGATCATTCAAGGTATACCCTACTTTATTCAACCAAAATTATAGTCGCATTTTTAGGACTTCAAATCACTTGCAGAGAAATGGGAAGGTCATGTTCTGCGTACAAACAAGAAGTATGTGAACAACAACTTGAGTAGTTTTGTGCCTCTAAAAGCATTGAATTACAACACATTGTTCCTCTGCAGGAACTCCACCTGTCTAAAAAATAACTTATAGAACTCTCCAACCTTGTGCTCAAAGCAAGGACTTGCTGCTCCGCGACCCTCCTTGTTAACACATTTTCCATTTCTAACAAGTTTCACCTAATAACGTAAAGACTTGCAACCCCGCAACCCTCCTTGTTAACCCATTTTCCATTTCCCTCCTTGTTAACCCATTTTCCATTTCCAACATGTTTCACCTATTAATGCTCTATTACCATCATGTTTATAGTAATAGTGTAACAAAATTATCTTATTAATCACCATTAATTCCACTACCAACTCAAAGGTATCTTCGGTACCTCCACAAAACATGTTACTCATTTGTTACTAATGTTTTAATTTTTTTTTTTTTACCTTTCACCTTTTGTTGATTAGAACATATTACTCATGTGTTACTCGTGTTTTAATTATTTTTATTTTTACCTTTCACCTTTTGTTGATTAGAAAAATGATCTGACTCTTAACCTAATCCATGGATCTCAAATGGAGATAAAATTCTAAAAGTGAGGAATCCATGGATCTCAAATGGAGATAAAATTCTAAAAGTGAGGATGTTGGAAAAGAGAGATACATGATTTGGATGTGTGAATGAATAATTGAAGGGTTCTGAATAGTTCACCACATTCATCATGTTTTGCTTAAGCTCCACGTCTCCTATTTTTGAAACCCTAGGTCATTTCCAACATGTAAAATTCAATCACCCCAACACCTTTTCGTAGGAGTACTAGTGAAAAGGCGAGATCCTTACACTTGTTTTAATCTCATTGGTTACAACCCCACACTTGTTGCACACAACTACCATTCCTGGATTCAACGCATCATCTCAACCATAATTCATCAATCCATATCAACCTCAGATTGGCGCATAACATTAGTTGTCAATCCATATCAATATGAGATTGGTGCGTAACATTAGTCGTGTGATCAATGCTCACCAAATTATTTCGATTTTCATGCCAATGCCTACCTTTTGCCAACTCGGGACCCGCCTCACCGAGTATGGATCCCAACCAATTATCCTCCGCCATTCTGCTTCCGGTAATCTTTTACCGATTGTTTTATTTAATGTATTCAATATTTTGTTTAATGAGGCTGAGTTTAGTGTAAACATTCATAATCCATGCTGTTTTAATTGTTTTATTTTTTAAAATCAATTTTGGCCGTTTTTGTTGGTTTGTTTCAGTTTTTTTTTTAAACTGGGAATTGGTGTCCCGGTGTCCCGGTTATATGTTGTTTTGTTATTATTATTAATTATGATTAGTATTAAAATAAATATAGACTATTTTCATTTATTTATTTTTATTAATTTGTTTATTAATATTAATTAGTTTAGATTTATTTTATTTTTTTATTTTTTTTTATGATGCATCGAGAGGAATTAAAATTTTTCAAGGCATATATATATATATTTTAATTATAAAATTTGAGAGATTAGATTTCTCTAGTAGCTTGATATATTTTAAGTTTATCTTTGTTATAGCTGAATCGCTCTCAAGAGTTGGGGCACTCGTTCCAATGGTTCTGGCGTTTTCGGGAGCTTTGGAACTGTATAGGAACATTCTCTTTTCAGCGGGAGCTTGGGAAAGTTCTAGGAGCTTTGAAGACTATTTTTTTTTGGAGTTCTCTTGTTCCATGGTGTTGGGGAATACAAAGCCTGTAGAGAAATATGTTGAATTGCCCACAAAACATGAGTCTAAGTTGAAACCTTCACAGGAAGGCCAAAGACATCTTTAACACGGATATCTTTAATTGAGAAACTGGAGCAATCTCTTGATGGGTTAAGGAAGTATGTGGCACCTCAATGTAAGGGCCATATATGGAGGGTCATGCTAATGAGTATTTCTTTTGTTGTTTATGTATATATATGACAGAAGATTGTGTGTGCATATTGTATGAAATTGGAGCAATCACTTGATGGGTTAAGGAAGTATGTGGCACCTCAATGTAAGGGCCATATCTGGGGGTCATGCTAATGAGTATTTCTTTTGTTGTTTATGTATATATATGACAAAAGATTGTGTGTGCATATTGTATGTGGCAGTCAATTCTTAAACATTAGAGTTTCTTTACTTTTTCTCTTAACAATAACTAGAAAAACATATATAAAATTGTTATTCCTTTGTATTTTTAAGCAAGATTGTTTCAAAGACTTGTTATGTGTCATAATGAACTCAATATTTTAATATTTATATATAAAAGGAAAGACTCAGGGAGAAGACACCCAAAGAATATATTTATATAATAAGAGAGATTATGTATTTTATTATTTATATATTTTAATGATTTTAATATTTGAATAGTTTGATATAATATTAATTTTGATTATTATATAAAATATATATTATTTTATTTTTATTTTTTATATTTTTATTTTATATAATATTACGGCTCCTATTAGCCATTTCTTGTAAATGTTGGGAAACCTCTAGCCATTCCCAACACCCATACCCAAATTCCCAACCTTCACAAGCTCTAGAAACTCATGCAACATAGAAGTTTATATATATTGCAATAGGCTATATTATATAACAATATCATTGGCAAAACCATGGGTTGTCAAAACCTGAGCCCAAAAACCACCAATAATAATTTTTATTTTTATTTTTATTTTTTGGTCTAAAGATGCTATATTCTATTTTGTAAACATTTGGAATCAATCGAAATTACATAAAAATAAAATAAAAATAAAAATTAAAAACAAAACAAAATAAAAATAATAATAAAAATAAATTTGAAGTAAAATAGGATTCATGTGTGTGTATATATACACTAAGTGTTTGAGAGGGATCAAATTTCTTGAGGGGCAAACCTCTTTTGGAGGGAAAAGATATTTGATCCCTTTCGGCTCTTGGTAGATCCAAAATTGAGATGGATTTAGGAATGCTATGTAATTTTAATGAGTCAAAATGTTTACAAGACAAAACAAGACATGCCAATTCATCTTTTCCATGCTAGGACATTTCATCTTTTCCATATTAGGTTGGAAAGCACCTCTTCACCCAATTATGTTTTTTTATCACTATAATTATAATTATGTTCTTGATAATTCACACACACATATATATATAATTTGTTTAAGATTTTTTTTTTTTGGTTGTGTGTGTAGAAAAATCACATTGACAACTTAGGGTCACCTCTAGTGAGGTTCATGGGTCACCTCTAGTGAGGTTCATGGAGAGCAAGATCCAACACATCATTCAACGGTAAGATTTTTTAACAATCACTAAGTCAAATATTTTAATATTAAAAAATAGAAAGTTATAAGATTCTAGAATTAATTAAAATAAACAATTATGATTTTAATATCTAATTTCTTACTATTCCTAATATTAAGTTATTTTCTTTAATTATCTAATATTAATATTAATTATTATAATAAAATAATACCTATTCTAACCTAAATTTTAATAAATAGAATTCAACAATAATCAAAATTAACAATAAATAAAAAGGGGTAGATGTGAAAAAAATATAGACCCAAATATAAATCAAAACTAAATAATATCAAATCAAATAAATAAAATAAGTGTTTATTTTTTTTAATCAAATAGGATTACTAACATACTAAAAATAATTTTTTATTATTTAAATAAAAATAAAATACATTACTAGAAAAAGAATAATGGGACAAGAGAAGGGAAAAAACAAAAGGGGATTAGGAATAAGGGAAGGGACCCAAGAACCGTTAATCTTCTATCTGTCATCCCTATTGAGAGTGTAATTCTTCTTCTCAATTTAGATGGCTTCCCTTAATTTATGATGATGGAAATGGTCAACCCTACCAAGGACCTTGGAATCCTCTAAACAAATATAATTTGTTATTGAATTTTCATAAACAATTTATTCCATTTTATATTTTAGTGATTTAATTATTTAATTGCAATTCACAATAATGATAAACATAATATTCATTTTTTTTCTCAATTCAATATTTTTCTAAATTAAACAATTCAACCAATCTCTTACACATAAAAAAAACCTAATGTGTAATTAAAAACATTAATCAATTTTAAAAAATTAGCAAATATTTTTTAAATTATGAAAAGCAATGAACCACATACCACATGGATATGCAATAGAATATTTTCTCCATAGATATGCAATATCATATTTTCTCCATCTAATTGTTACTAATACCCTCCGTAAATTTTAAACCCCAAATCTTTACCATTGCTTATTTAACCCTAGCTTTATTGATTTTCCATAGCATATATTACTTGCATTTCCAAAAGGAATATTATAATGAGGGTTTGGAATGACAAAAAAAAATGAAAATTAAGGGTTAACAATTATATATATATATATAAATTTAAAACCAACTTCAAATCAATGAATTTTTGCTCATATAAATGCACACATATTTATTTAAAAAAATTATATTTATTGTGATTGAGAGGCGCTCTCTACCCAAGTATGATAGAGATGTAAAGTTTACATTTAACTTAGTCAAAATAAAAAATAAAAAATAAATAAAATTAACATTTTTGGAGTCCAATTTATTGTTTTACTCATGTTTTTTCTCATTGTATTGTTGTCCAATATGACTAATTTAAAAGCTAATAATTAAACTAACCTAAATCCATCTTAACTCCAGATTTAAATGTTAAAAAAAGTCAAATATTTTAAATTAAAATATTCATTTTCAATAAATATTACTTAAATCAAATCTAATAAATTGAAATATCATTTTCTAATTTACACTGGTTCATTAATTTAATATATATATTACTAAAAACACTTAAAATCTATACAAACTTATTACACCAACAAAAATGTTATCAAACTAAATATACTTACACCTCAACCTAATAGAGATGTTATCAAACTAAATGTACTTGCACCTTGCACCTCAATCTAATAAAAGATATACCTCATTCTAATAAAAGATATAAAGATGCTATTGATTTGCAACTCAATATAATAAAAGATGTAAAGATGTTATCAACCAGTCAAGGAAGCAACGCTTACATATTAACTTTAGAAGTATCCAATATTATTTTAAATAATAATTTATAATTATTTTAATAAATAATATATAAATTAACATAAGAAATATATAATATATTTTAATAAATTAATAAATAATTTTTTAATAAATAAATATAATAATATGGTTGGTTGTAAATATAAATATTTATATTTATTTATTGATGTATATTTGAAATAAAGATATTTTTTGGGTCTACTTAATAGAAATATTGTTTTATCGTTTTTTGATGATGGTGGGTGAGAGACTAATAGATATCAGTAAACTCACGCACAATATATATTTAGAAATTTATATTTACCAAAATTAACATTTACAATATAAAAAATATAAAAAATAAATATTCATAAGGAAATATTGTTATTCCTTTTTCTATACACATTTAAATTCATTTTAAATGATAAAAACATTAAAATTTGAGCCCTTTTGATGTATATTGTTATTCCTTTTTCTATACGCATTTAAATTTATTTTAAATGATAAAAACATTAAAATTTGAGCCCTTTTGATGTTATTGATTTGCTGGGATTCAAAAATTTTAGAATTCAAATTTTGATATTAATATTAATTTAATCAATTAATAACTTGCTAAATTACATATAGTTAAACATTAATTATTTTATAATTTGCTAGATTGCATATGGTTAACTAAAATAGAGTTATCTTAATTTTGAATTTAGTAAACAACTATAGAAATTAAATTTCTATACACACACATTTTTTTAAGTGTAAAAGCTGAGAAAATGTTTCTATCTCAAAAGATTTGATTCTTTTTTATTTTATTGGTCTACAATCAAGTTGGATTCCTACTCACATTACTCACATGACACTAGTGAACCAATACACAACTCATATGCATGTCGATTTATGTAGGTGAACCCATACACAACCCATATTGAGTGTAGATTCCTCTAAGTGAACCCATACACAACCCATATACTTGTTGATTCGAGACTCTACTACTTAGAAAGATATGCACCTCCAAAAATTTGATTCTTCTATAAACTTAATAATTTCAGAGTTAGTATAAATTTATATTAATTCCCAATAATATATTTATATTTATATAAATTTCGCATTTTTTTAAACATAAATATTCTTGATTTTAATTTTGCTAAAACCATAATATACCTCTGAGTCTTGATTTTAATTTTACTAAAACCATAATATACCTATGATTTTGTTTTAATATTTTCATTTTCAATTTTATTAAAACCTTAACTTTATATATGATAAATCTGTATTTACATAACATAAATATAAAAATAAACCTATTAATAACTCATATGTACTTATTCTTACAAATAAATACATACACAATGCCGACTCTTTAAACCTTATGTCAATAAACCCACAATCTCAATAACTCCACAGCAATCTGAATGGTCATTGAAATTGCGATAAAAGAAGGTTAAAGGACCAATAGCTTCATTTGGTTGGGAATGCGTTGAAGGTGCCGAGGATTTGAGAATATCGTCAAAGCATTTGGAAACTTTTCGCCTCCGCTTCCAGTGATTGGAAAGAACGATCCACAAAAAGGCTCCTTAACAACCGAGAGCAGTTGCTGCGCAACAAATGCCCTAACCCTTGGTGTGGCTTTTGAAAATGGTCCAATTATTAATTACAGGGTAGGGAAGGGGCTTTTTCTTCTTTAACCTTCCAGCCAGCAACGCATTCATGTTTAAGTACCCATCTCAACCGCCATTGAAGGAAGGTTGAAAGAAGCCGAAGGCGACTTTGACATAAGCGGGCGGGCAATGGGGGCCAATCATTCTCCCCCTCTCTGAAACCTTGGATTTGACCAGAATCTTGAATTATTTTAAAAATATTTGCTACCTCCAGGTGTCAACATCAGATGATGGGCACGTCAGTCGATGCGTGAAGGTAGGGATACATCATTGAATGACGAATGGAAGGAATGGCGCGTGCTGTTTTGTTTTTGTTTTTGTTTTTCTGAGAGAGGGTAAAGAGTTGTCTAGGGTTAGGGTTAAGTAAGTATGGTTTGAATTCCTAGTGGAGAGCATCTGCAGGCATGTGGGATGTTTTTTTCTGGTGGCCATTCCCTTCATATACGGCTGAATAAGCTGAAGGGAATGGCGGGGTGCGGCCGAGCAGGTCAGATGGTGGGGATGGGGATGGGTAGGCACTAAAGTCTAGTCTACCACCAACGACTATAATGCATTATGAGACACACACTAGTATTTTGGTGCTGCAGTATTCCTCTGTTTGTCTGTCTGTGCTGTCCTCTGTTACAGTGTTTGACAATTTCTCACCTCAATTTAATTTTAAAATTTTATGGGGAAGAGGAAAAGAAATGGGGATCGGGGGTTGGTTGTTGTAAATGGTGTAACGTAGGTGGCCCAGCTGGCCCTGGGCATTGGACGGTAATATGGAATAGCGTGGCACTGCACTGGCGCTGCACTGCACTGCCCTGGCACTGCGTGTGTGGGGTGGGTTTATATTTATCTTGCGGTCTTCTTCTACCCTTTTGGCTTTACATAGAGAGAATTGACGGTCCATCCATAATAACACAGCCGCAGACGCAGACACGCACCACAAGATATTGCGGGGGTTGGGGCAAGCAATGAGGTGTAGGTTTGTCTTGGTCAGAGAGAGAGAGATGAGATGGCATGGCCTGGACTTTGGGCCTGCCCATACGACCATTCTATTTGTTCATCTTCTTGTTCCTCTTCCGCCAATGGGCTCCACGCCGCCCGCATACCATTCCATTCCCGTTTCGTCCTCTGGTTTATCGCATCGCCGTGCGGTCATAGCTATTCTGCAACGAAAATTCCTCGTGGTTCCGCCATATTATTCTTGTACGCCGTTGGTAACAATCCCCTCCCGACCTCCCAGATCGCAATCCTCGCCGACCTACCCTTGCCACATGATGAATCATCATCGTCATCATCATCTTCTTTTATTTTCCGTCCCTGCAGGCCCCTTCCTGGCAGACTAGTGAATATCTCTCTCACCTTAACCATTCTTTGCGCATCCCCGCCTCGACGACGCCTCTGCGAATCTGCTGGATCTCCCTCGCCAGAGGTCTGCTTTTCGATTCTCATCGTCCCTTTCCCTCATAGGTCCGCGGCACCTGCAAGCTCCACTGTTTTCCGGCCTTCTGTCTGCTAAAAGATCTGGGAAACATGTCGAAGAAGCGCGGATCTGATGGCGAATTTGGCACAGAAGATCTGAGAAGGATGGCCATGAAGCATGCCAGCCTCAAGCAGGAATACAACGAATTACAGAGGGTAAGTTCGTAGCAGACACCAGAGTCTAGGGTTTGGTCTCCCCGGGTCGAGATCTGCTTGGGGTTTGTGGTTGTAAATCTTGGCTTTTTCCCTCGGTTGAATTTGCATGCAGCGACCTTAATCTTAAAAGCGTCGTTTAGATATCCTCTTCGAGCCAGGGCTAGCCTAGACCATTCTATTTGCCGTTTTCAAATGAGTTTTCAGAGATCTGCCCTCTTTATTTATTTATTTTTATTTTTTAAACATTACGATATTTCATTTAGTCGTTTGGATCCAGAAGATAAGAAGGCCGTTGCGTTGCGGCTCTTTTTGATTGTAATTTTCTGAAATTATTCTGGTTTTCTTCTCAGGAAACTCGGGCCATGAAAAAACGGCTGCAAAGGGCGAAGCTGAAGAAAGGGAATCTTCTAGCGGAAGTCAGGTTTGAGCTCTCCCTTAATGTGTCACTGTTAGATGTCTGCAGTCGAGGATATCTATAATTTTATCTCTGGTAATGGCTGCCGGAAGGCCGTTGAGGGTTTCAGGCATGCAAGCATTAGGCCCTCTTTAAATTGTAAGTTTCGTAACGGCTGCCGGAAAGCTTGTTGGGGATATAGGCGTGCTTATCTTAGGCGTCTCTCTTTCATTTTAATTTTGGCAATGGCCGTGCGAAGGCTCTGCCTGTGAGGGTTGTAGTCGTGGGCTCGCAGAAATCGCTAGGGTTTCAGGAAAAAAATTCATTCTATGGTTCAGGGTAATAGTGGGGTATGCCGTTTTTCCTTTGTGAGTTAATCTCACTTCTTTTGATCTATTTGTCTGCAATATCTTGCAGGTTTTTGAGAAAGAGACACAGGCTTCTAACGAAAAGGGGATCACAATTTAATGAGGGCTCTCCTTCTCAGAAACAAACTTTTTTAGCACAGGCTGAATATGCGATGCCTCTGAAAACTTCTCTGACAGCACAAGCCATACCCTATGAATATGAATATACAACAACGGGAACTTCCTCTGATGAGGATGGCATACCCCAAGCGGCCAGGAAAGACTCATCTTCGTCAATGGAGTTCACTCATTCTCCAGAAACTGTAAGGGCTTGAACGCAGATCAGAGTCTCATTAAAGAATCGGTCTCTTGTGTTACGGCTGTATGAGCAGGAGTTTGTTAATTTCGTCGTCCGTTTTTTGATGCTGTGCAGAAGCCTTTGGTTACAAAGGAGTTCCAAGTATTCTGGGAGCCCCTCAGGACAGCGGCATCAGCAGGCCGAGAAGAAGCTCCAACTATGACTGAAACTGCAAAAAGGAAGCCTCCTACTTCTGTTGTTGAAAGTGATTTAAATTTGTCCATATTCAAGGATGTTCCAAATGGATTCCTTCTTCCTAATAGGACTGGAAAAAGAAAAATCTCATGGCAGGATCAGATGGCTCTGAAAGTGTAATTCAATGGCATTTGACCCCTAGTTACAGGCATTCTTTAATTCTTTTCCGATGCGAGCATTGTTTAGGGAGGGAGAAGATTCAAGTAGAAGTAGAGTTTATTTTTCTATCAAATGGGCCTCCATTATCTCTGCGAGTCCTTTGTATATATAACTTAAGGTTAAGTATTTTACCTGTATTGTTGTTGTTAGTAATCTGTGATCTTTTAATGTTTAAATTATATGTACAGTGTATGCTTTGAAACTTGAAGCAACAACTTTTGCTAACATCTTGTTACTTTAGAGTTTGACACAATGAGGAGAATATATGAGAAGTGAATGTTAACATAGAAAATGGACATGCAACTGGGAGGACATCGCAGTATGTTTATTGTTTATTAGATTGAGTTAATGATTGCATCAAAACTAAAAGTATGTCCATATATGCATTCCCAAGAGCTGCATAGTTGCATATAAACCTCTTGGTCGAGTCATTTCAACCACGGTTTATAACAAACCTTAACTAACCCTTCAACCCGCTCTAATAATTATACGACTGTTTCTTTCCTTAAAAACTCAGGCATCCTCCCTAATGCTAAATATTTCTCAGGACCGTATAGATGTATCTTATGCTGCAACTATTTTTTTTACACTCTAAAAGAGTTAACTTTTTTGTTATTCATTCGGAATAAAAAATTACAAATTTTCGAATACAATTTTTTCAGACCAACTTTGTAATAAATCAGAGATGTCCAAGAAAAACTACTACCGTCAGAGTTACATTGCTCTGGACTCCCTATGAAAACTGACTTGACAGAAATAATTACAAATAGATATTAACTAATTAAATTCCAGTATACTTCCAGTAGTAACATCAAAATACTAATTTGAAAACTACAGCCCTTTAACAGAGATATACTTAATTATTAGCATTTTTTCTTCTGGTTGTGCTGCAACTGTTTATGGAAGCACTTCATAGCAGGAATACAAGAGTTTGATCTTGTACTTCATCTGTTTCTTAAAGTATTGAAAGCTTCATCCTTGTGAATAGGTATCTGTGCCTCATTAGAACTGCTAACCTTAATGGTTATCGCATGAAACGATGTTAATGCAGAAATGCTGGTCTTACCCTTGAATGGTTTAGTGCTAATATCATCGAAAGATTTGAATTTCAAATATTGTAGGGACTGTTTAAGTTCAATATTTTTATTTTTATCACAACTTTGTGCTAATTTACGAATTCATCTATAGACTCCTTGCTGATTGAAGACCTATCAATGCGTTTCCCCAAACCCCCCCAAAGTGGGTTTTGATCGCATTTAGCGTGCATTAGAAGTGTTCGTCAGCATCTTCTGTGGAAAAATATTTGATTTATCATCGCCCCGCACGCTGCAACCTCAATCCTAAAAAATGTATGGGTTGAATATGTTAAAAAGAAGAAAGGGAGGGAATTAAAGGTTCTTTAAATGAAGATCTACAGTCATGCCCACAGTAGAACCACATTTTATGAACGAATGGCAGTGGCCAGTGTCATATCTGTCGGGCAGAGTGGGCATCATGCTCCTCGTTAGAACACTCACTTTTATCTCTTCTGGTATGCTCCTGCAGGTGATATTATGGTATTGACGCAGCCCCAGGCATCGAATCCCTCCCGTGTGATGGGAAAATTGATCTTACTTGTCGCTCGTCTATGATGATAAGCAACAAGGTGAAGATGCCGCAGTGATTACGGTTGGCGATGAAAATTTCACCTTTATTGTAACACCAAAATCGCTGTATGGAGATGAAGTCTCCGAAAATCCCACCATTATTGCAAACCAAAATCGCTGCATGGAGACGAAATCTCTGAAAATCTCACCTTTATTGCAAAACCAAAATCGCTGCATGGAGACAAAACTCTGAAAATCTCACCTTTATTGCAAGGCCAAAATCGCAGCATGGGGATAAAGTCTCAGACATGTCAATAGGCCACCCACGTATTTGTATACCTGATTGCGCCGAAGTATTTACCGTGTTTTAAATCCGTAAGTTCCGAAAATTGTTGCCTCCACATTGTCTCGCTTACTGAATTAATTGTACATTTTGTTATTATTTCTTTTTTCAACTTGGACTAATATGCCACACTGATGCTTCAACTCTAGAGTACATTAATTGCATATATATTAAGGATTAACTTGTTTGATTGTTTTGGCCTTGAAATCAATTCAATACGTTTACAGACCAAAAATGTTCATTGGCTAGGCGTTGTCTATTGAGTTTCAATTGCTTGCATTTTTTATTTTTTAATAAATTTGATTGCATTTTTTATTTTTTAATAAATTTGATTGTAAGAGAGTTTGAATCATGTTTTTAATGATGAAAATGAATAAAATTATCAGAAACCTCTAGTTACTCAAAAACTTCAAATTCTTGAAACTTAATAGCTGTAACTTATATTTCCAAAAATCTCTCAGATTTTATCAACATCATACCTTCATTTTTTCCTGGGAAAAAAACATCTCCCCATCAAATAACTACAATGTATTGGGAAATTGAAAATTGGCCTATTGACTATAGGGTGCTGGGACACTGGATAGGCTATTGACTATAGGGTGTTGGGATATCCGGTATTGTGATGTTGGGGAACGGAATGGTGATTGTGATGTTGGGGAACATAATGTGTAGGATGTCAGGTAAAGTTGGCAAACAAGGAGTCATCTGCTTAGCTTATGGGATAGGGAGTCTAACTTCCGGACGCCCATGGCAATAGTCTGAGGGCGATAGTTGGAAATTGCCTTTGCCTTGCCTTCGTTGCAAACTCTGGTTGGGCACATGTACTCAACGTCCCCCTCTTTGGAGTTTTGTACAATAGGTCCGTCCTTAGATTTCGCCTATCAAAACTTATCGAAAAGCTCCACACCATTGCATGTGGGGCTTACCAAGTAAGACAGTGGACTTGGTGGATGATAGCGTTTAAGAATTTCAGCGTAGCTTCTATTAATTTTGGCTCTGTGGCCATCGACACAAGACAACTAATGAATCTCAATGGATCTCGAAAGTCTGTTGACTATCGACATTATGTTTTTCGTTGGTCTGTTAGCCAGATATTGGGCTATCGACTAATCGGGCTTTCGAGCTTTCTAGAGATCCATTGAGCTACCACATGGGTACTATGCTAACCATTTTCATAAATTATATTAAATTAATTGTGAAGTACATATTACTACAGCTCTTAATTTATGGGCTCAATTATTTGGACGATCCCAGGGAAGACCACAGGGATGGAATTTGATTTGATTTGCAGGGATGGAATTTGCAATGATTTGCTCGTCACGGGGTGATTTTGCAATGATTTGCTCGTCACGGGGTGATTTTGCAATTTTTTTCAAACAATCAATAATTTATATAAAAAATTAAAATTGAAACCAGTTTCTTGGAATTTAAATATTATTATTAAAATTAATTTAAAATTTAATATTTTATATTAAAATTAAATTTAAATGGAATGGTATTAGAGTTCCTGAAACTGTAAATTTGACGGGTCTTTTAGATTCGAAATTCCTACTGCTGCTGCACATACACGTGGCATTTGGCTCAATCTTCACCAGACGAATTTTTTATGTTGTTATTACTATAGCAGCGATATAAAGACAGTGAATGGCAATTAGTTTCAGCTGTACACAAAATACCTAAATTTTTTCTGCTTATGTTAAATTATAGATTTTCGGTTTTCGAGAGAGATGATATCTCACCGCCTTCGGGTAGGGCTCTAGACGCCTGAGGCGTGAGGTTGTACAGTACTTCGTCCTTGTCTGCAACTGCTTGGTGTCCGCAGCACATAGTATTTGTTTGTTTGTTTGTTTTTTTTTCTTGAAATTTATTTTCGGCTGTGATTTAAATTGCAGCGGGTTTCACTGTTCGCTGGCTTGTCATCTGCAGTTTCTGGTTAACTGCCATGTGCTGGAATCCTAATTAAGAGGAAGTCCTAGGTTAGGACATTTTTTTTAATTACATGGTGAATTGGTAACTGCTAGTCCTAATCTGTGGGAGACCCAGGATCAATCCTGGTAACTGCCACTATAACACCAAGAGTACTACTACTTGCAAGTCGATATACTAATATCCTATGATTTTAGCAAAGGTGGGGATGAGCAATCTGCAAAGGTGGGGTGAGGAATCTGCTATAGCCACCACAGCAGGTCATGTACTCAATGAAATTTGAACTGCGGTTTCTTGAGCTTTGCCCAAGTAGATTTACCGTTAAACCACACATCACTGTACCTGGGTTAGGGCATTTTTATCCACTCCATTGTCGAAAATGCAAGGCAAAAAGACAAATGTAATCTTAAGTTGAAGCTGGTAACAATTATCGAATCTAGAGGTTTATTTTACAGTCCAGTATGACGTGTAATGTGTTTTTAGCCATCAAAATTGAAATTTTTAAAGTCCAAGAGGTTTATTCTGTAGTCTAGTACGATGATTCTGCAGTCCAGTATAATGTGTAAGATGTTCTTTATCCTGTAGTGCATTATGATGATTCTGTAGTGGAGAATGATGTTTAAGGTGTTCTTAGTTATCAAAATTGAATTTTTTATTGAGTCGAGAGGTTTATTTATTTTGTAATCCAATATGATGATTCTGCTGTCCAGTATGATGTGTAAGGTGTTCTTAATTATCAAAATTAAATTTTTTATTAAGTCAAAGAGTTTATTCTATAATCCAATATAATGTGTAAAGTGTTCTTAGTCATCATAAATTAATATTTAAAAAATTAAATAACTATACAAAACATTTAAATAATCCCTATTCATAAAAAAAATTCCACTCATTATTAAATCCGTATTTAAAATAAATCTATTCTAATTATATCCTTCACTACATCTTCCACAAACCTACTACATCCGTATTTAAAATAAATCTATTCTAATTATATCCTTCATTACAGCGTCCACAAACCTGCTTATAGATGGAACGGGCCTCAGCTTTTGTTGGCTCCAAAGTTTTCCCAATTTTTCCTTGGGAGCCCCGTTGTTCTATATTGAAATGTTACCTGGTCAGCGTCCATTTGGGGCGGGGCCTTTTAGGATCTGATTAGACTTGAAGCAGGTAGATAAGGACATGTAAAGATTGTTTACTCGGTGTAGATCAATTTTCAACCCTGATAATGATAACATATTTTTTTAATTTTTCTTTGCCTTATGGGCGGCCTTACGAAGCAAGATTTTTTTCTATAGTATAAAAGTATTCCTGGCCATTTTTGTGTTTAATGAGGATCAATGCCCAAGTTAGGATTCCATAAAATGTAAAATATCATAATTATATTTAATTAAATAAAATAGACTAATTTAAGTACGATGTTATTTTTGTTTTTATAAATTTCTTGTAAAAAATTGAGCAATTTTACATAAATATAAAATGCTACTTTATTTCAAGATATATAAGATAAATAAGTATACCATTTCATAGTTCTTAATTGTATATAATTTATGTATTTTTTAATAATTTTTTATATAAATAATATAGTAATATTTTCAATTAAATATAATTTTATTATATATGATTTTACATTAGATAATTTAAAATTTATGAATGTATTACCTCGATCGGGGTGTGTATGAAGAGTATTTGTGTTGTAAGTACCATTGCCCCCTACACACTCAAAGCGATGGGTGCGGTGGCCCTTAGCATGAGTACATGTAAGGTTGGTGGGAAAGGTGGTAGAGCAGATAGCAGAGGGGCAAGATCTATAAAAGCAAAGGATAGTTAGGTGAGTAAAGCTGGTGAGTTTGCTTGTGGACGAAATAGTTGGTGCGGGGGAAAGGGAGGGCGTCGACATCCTGGACATCAATCTTGGAGATGGCCTACAATAGTTAACATGTATGTTTCTTGGCTCTTTGCCTCCTTTGCAATGGCGATTTGGTTGAGTTTCCGCTGGGGGGAGAGGGGGATAAATGAGAATGTTAATTGGGAGAAATGCTGGGGGAAATGGAGGTGGTGACTAGTTGTAATGGTTTGGCTTTGTGTCTATGTACTGAGCTTTTTGGGTATCATCTCTGCCTCTTATTGTTTTGACCTTGTGTTGTTTCGCGTTGGGACGTTGGGTACAACACGCCGAGGGCTGAGTGGGGCTGGTCGAAGAGGTTAGGTAGGTAGAGGCTTTGAGTCTAATGTTGAGGGAAGTGGGGGTTAGTTAATACGGTGTATAGGAGCTTGGCCGTGTTGCTGTAACCACTGCAATTGTTGGGGTATTGTGAGAAATTCTTGCGTTAAGAGAACTGCTAGGGCCCTTGAGGGGGGTGCCGAGTATGAAAATAGCTCTAGTTTACTGGGTAGAGGGGAAGTTTTGACATATGACTGAAATATCTTTTGTTGTTGAAGCCGATTGCCAAAAAGCGATCCAGCCAAGATGAATCTTTGTTTTTGCAGGGGCTTATTTTTGAAGCATCTGTTTGAAGAATGAGTGGTTTTATGGCAGTGCTTACAAAGATTAAGATCAAAATAGTGATCTTTCATATGGCCAATTCGGTCATAATGTTGGCATTTAACAATTTTTGGTTGTTGTGGAAGTGGAGCAAGATCTGAAAGAGGCGAAGATAAACCATCATGAAGAAACTTACCACTTTGAAATTGAATGGGCTTGGAATAGTCTGGAATATGAAAAGATGCCTCTTTATCGTATCCAATCCATGTTTTGTGCTTGTTGTGGACAAGCTCTTCCCAAGGTCTGATGATTGACTTGGGAAGTGTACGCTGAATTTCTGCTTCTGCATGAAATTCTGTTGCTTTATTGGGCATTGGATTTGAATCAACTTGATGCTTATGGGTTTTTGTTTCAATATTTCGAACAAAAATACGTTCAAAATGATGACGACTCTTTTTTAATTCCTTTTGTTGAAGTTGAGATTCAAGCTCCAAAAATAATATCTTCTTTTGTGCATTTTGCAAACCGTTTTTGATATCGGAAAGGTTGTCCTTATTGATGTTTATCATCCCATCAATAGTTGACTGAATTAAGGTATTTAACAACTCTAATGCATCATCAAGTCTGGGCATAAGTGTTTCTCCCAACACCTTTACCATGAATGGACAGCGAGAATTAAGGTATTTAACAACTCTAATGCATCATCAAGTCTGGGCATAAGTGTTTCTCCCAACACCTTTACCATGGATGGACAACTAGAGACTTGTATCCTTGTTCTCTACAGTGAAAGAAGAAATGCTACAATACCATAATTTTATATGTGCTAATCTTGGAGTGCACTAGGCTTTCAACACACAAACTGTTGGAATGGGGTCTCTAGGGGCAAAATGGAATTAATTAATAGTTTTTTGTAACAAATTTTGTAAAAGATGTAAAGTCTCCATGATTTGTGGATGCAGAGCGCGTAGATGAATACAAGTCAAAGGGGATTAGCCCCTTGTTTTAAGTAAAGTTTTGAGTCAATTTTGAGATTCACCCATGGTATGTGGACTATGGGATTGTATCAAAAAGTCTATAAATAGTTGACTCTTAACAAAAGGAAGAGGTAATTAGATGGAACTAATATAAAGGATTGGGTTCATTGAAAAGCCTTGGGCAGAAGCTAAGGCAGGAGGGCTCTACTTTTTGCGCTTAGGTAGAGAAATGGAAGCTCCACAGCAGAGTGCGCGGAGGCCTAGGTAGAGTCTGCAGCTGAGTGCGCAGAGCCTTGCAGCTATGAGTGTAGAGAATTTTGAGTTTGTAATCTGTGAATTGAAGATCAATAAAGACAACTTTCCAAAGAATTATTGAGTATCTCTGTCATATCTGTTTATGTTATACGCTGTTGATAAATGACTTGTTTTATGAAGCACTGATTGAATGCTACATGATTATCTTGAATCAATCTTAATAATGTATACAATAAATGTTTAGACACTTTTGCGAATTTTTTGGTGATTTCTCTTATGTTTTTTGACGAAATTAGTAGATCTGCGCGAACACTTATTTAGGATTGCTTTCTGATGCGCGTAAGTAGGTAAATTCACTGTTAAAGGTTTGCAAGCACTGATCATAGACCTTCATGAAGGTCTAAAGGTCGTTTTACAGAGTTACAGTAACGAGCCCTGGAAATCTATTTATCTGCGTGGGGGCAGATCTAAGGCGCTGGAAGACATCACACTAGTCTCTGGATGTATAAACTTGGTTCTTGCATCCCCACACACTGCGTCGAGTGAGACTACAGCCTGCACTACACGGGTTGTTGTCGAAAGGGCCAGTGGTGTAGGGTTTTGATGGTTGGCGCAACTGACTCCAAACCTGGGTCAAGACCTTCTAAGCCAAAAAATAGTTCTGTTGCTAGGACTGAGATCTGTTTGAAAGAGATGTATGATTGAATTGAGGCTTCTGTGATCCATAACATTTATAAGAAATATTTCGGCGTAAATCACATGCAGAAAATATCTGTAGACGCGTTTTGAACCAACAAGTGTGGTTCATCGTCAGGACAAGTTGAAGAAACAGATCTAGCTTAGCATATTAAATAGTATGAACAGAACCTCCAACAACTAATTTGACTAACGACTACTTTTGACTTTAGGACCAGGGTTATAAAAAATTATTATAATTTAATGGATATTAGTTATATTAGGTGAAAAATATATATAAATAATATGAATGGTGTAAAGGGTTATTTAAATAGGAGTTGTTTAATAATTAAAAATTATAAGTTATTTAGCATTTACATGGGAATTAGTTATATAAAGTACCTTTCTTAATAAAGTTAATATCATATTTTTTAGAATTATAAAACTATGAACGAGAAAATAAGATACATAAATAAGTAAATGTAAAAACTAATATAAATAAAAATAAAATAAATAAAAAATAAATAAATAATAAAAATAAATATTAATAATAATAATAAATATATATATAATATTTAAATAATCTTAAAAATAAAATAAAATGAATAATAAATTATATATATATATATATTATATATTATTAATCAAGAAAGCGAAGGTTAAAAAATAAATAAATAATAAATAAATAGATCAAGCGAGCAACAAAATCTACAAAGAAGAAGGATAAGAAAATGATAAAAAAAACTACAGAGCTAAAAGGGGGAAACCCTAGGAGGAAGGAAAAGACAAAGCTCAACAGAAAATGATCCACGAAAAAGAGGGAAACAATGAAAGCTAGAAAAAGCAAGACTAGGAAGAAAGGGCAGGGATCCAACAGCTACTGATCTTCCAGCCGTCATCTCTATTGAGATTGTTCGGTCTTCTTTCGATTTCAATAGTTTCTCTGAATTTACGGTGATGGAACTGCGCAACCTTGGCAATAACTTTGGCCTCCTCAATACAAACTTGATGCTTGGTCTTTTCCACATGCTTTGCTAACGTTGAAGACTTGGTTCTCCCATGTCTTAGGTCAGTTGCATGTTCGCTGACCCTTTGATGAATGGAGCGCCCTGTTTCCCCTATATAGGGGGGTCTCACAAGAACAAGGAATCAAGTAGACACCCTTCATGTCTTTAGGGTCAATGGGATCTTTCACCGATCAGAGGGATTTGCGAATAGTGTTAAGGGGCCTAAAGGTTGAGGGAATATCATACTTCTTAAGAATCCAAGCAATCTTGTCTGTGGTTCCCTGGACATAGGAAAGGTGGACACCTAGTCGGCGCTCCTTAGGTTCTTTTTTAATTAACGAGTTTTTAGAGGCTTTAAGGAAAGCCTTCTGATCTAGGCGCCTACTATAGCCATTCTCCACAAAGACATTAAGGAGATGGGATTTCTCCTTATCGAAGCTCTCCCTATCAGAAATTCTTAGGGCACGCGTAGCGAGGGTGTTAAGAACACCCAACTTTTGAGCAGGGAAATGATGGGAATCAACATGAAGATACTGCTCAGTATGCGTTTTCTTCCGGAACACCGAGTGGGAGAGTGAGCCATCTTTATTCTTAGATATAAGAATATCCAAGAAAGGGAGGCAACCATTGACCTCTTTTTCCATAGTGAACTTAATGGCAGAGGACTGACAGTTGAGGTGATTGAAGAAGAGATCCAACTCCTCTTGGCCATGGGACCAAATGACATTAGTGTCATCTACATACCTTTTCCACAGCGTGGGAAGGAGACGAGCCGAGGCTAAAGCCTTAGCTTCGAAATCCTCCATAAAAAGATTCGCAACAATAGGGGAAAGGAGTGAGCCCATGGCAACACCACAGGGCTGTTCAAAGAACTCACCCTCGAAATAGAAGAAGGTGGAAGTGAGACAGATCTCAACCAGATGCGCGGTATCTAGATCTGTTAGGCGAAAGATCACTTCCATGGCTTCCTTTACGTTGAAATATTTCTTATAAGAGATGTGTGATGTCGCATCACTGGAATCCGACTAAGAAAGAAATTGAAAAGTGGTTGGATCGGAAAATTCACAAGTTCACGGTACAAGAAAACAGATATCCACGCTTGTCAAAGGAAGATTGGTTGAACAGATATCTGTATACAGAGATAAACGAGATCTTTTGCACCTTCCCCATTGAATTGTATGAGTGGTTAGCTAAATTGACAAACAGTCAAAGAAAGTGGAAGCTCGATAGTCTTATAGTGTGGACTCCATAATTAGTGCGACGACTAGAAGCTTTTGAAAACAAGATTGTGCAGGTTGTCGATCATTGGCTCGATCGAATTTTAGGAGGATTTGTTACAGAATTTGCAGTTGATACCTCAGTCAGTTATAATGAAGCGGAGTAACGATTTTTCAAAGGACCACGAGGTAAGTATTTAAGATCATTGAATACTTGGATTAAAATGGTGTTATGTGAAAAACAGGGGATTCCATTACTTTGATGTTTGGAGCAATGCGAAGTGGACGATTTTTTAGAAATCGCGAAGGATCAGGGCTAGAGTATAGTCCGTTGGTTGGACCTCCTTCGAGCGACGACGAAGGGGCGGGGCAGACTACGTCGCGAAGCACTGTTCATTTAATCATTCAAGGGATTCCTAGAACAAACCGTCCTTCCACTCCACCTCCACCTTCACTTCCATTGCATACACCTGCACCCACACCTCCACTTCCACCACCACCATTCAACATGATGAATGCAATGAAGATGCCGATCTTCAAGGGCATATGAAGTGAAGATCTAGAGCAATTCTGGTTTGTTGTGAACGTTGTATGGACAACACAACAGATCACCGATGATAATATAAGTAAGGCACAATTGGTTACCGCTTCGCAGGATCGTGTGCTAACCTGGTATAATAAGTATTGCGCTAATAATCTTTTTGCAACACTAACAGAGACTAAGACAACTTTAAACAGAGTTTAGTAAGCATAAATTTGACTCACAGTTAGTTATTGAATTTAAAGAGATCATGATGAATATTGAGGAGACGCCTTGGGACTTTGATCAGAGGTTGAAGTGCTAGATCAAATAGACTAACATGTAGATCACAGATAGCCAACGCCGCGACTGGTTCATCGCATCACTTTTGCACCATTTGAGAATTGATTTGTCACAACAGAAGATAGATACATAGGTAGAAGCCTTGGATATCGCGACGAGGTTGCACGCATCACCTATTTAGGTACGAATCTAGGGGTGCAATAGATCCACTCACAGCTAGGAATCTTACACCTAGAATTATGGAGTTTGAAGAAAGACAAGGAGGTTAAACCAGAAATGTGTGCAAAAGTCTGGTGTTTGAAGTGCAAGGGCCATGGGCACAATAAGAATCATTGTCCTGTGTACATGAATTATATTACAGGAGGGGGGCCAATTCCCCTGGAGGCAGAAGTCCCAACAGGGACGAGCATGGGCATTGCGCTATGGTGTGCCATTTGTCAAGTCACTAGAAAACATGTGACGAATAATTCCCATTTACTTCAAAAGTTATTTCAGACACCCCAACAGTTGTTCTGTAATTTCTGCAAATTTGTGGGCCATGATGAGCGCCATTGTTGAAGCTATGAGCTAATGATGGAAAGAACCACTACTTACCGTATGTAAGCAGAAACTCGACCTTCGGATCAAGGTGCAGGAGGGGCATGCAAAGGTTTTCAAGGTTGAGGACGAGGCCAAGGAGGAGGACCTGGTAAAGGTCACAGTTAGATTATCTACTACAACTGCGGACAACTGGGGTATTATGCTCAAGAGTACCAGAATCCTACACACCCATCATGTTAATACTGCAGATAGTTAGACCATACTATAGAAGAATGCCTACTGTTAATAGCTAAGATGCAAGAGAAGAAAACATAGCCTCAACAACCTACGCAAAATTTACAGATGATGAGGTTTGAGCCCCACGAGGAAGACCAAAGAATTAATATTATGCTGAGAAGTGGGATGATGACTGGCGTTGATAAAAGTAAACAGCTTGAGGAAGAGGGATGGGTCTACAAAACTCTGGAGAAATAAGTCGGTTTTGATCTGAATCACGTTAAGAAAATCTTTATGGAAGCTAATAAGAGCTTCGCTGAGGGCTCCACCTCAAGAAATTAGGACAAGATGCAACAAATCTTCGCCCTTGCAGAGGTTGATCCTTCTGTACTCACTACGTTTTTGGAGACATGCATGAACCTGCTGCGCGATAGCAAGGTTGTGGAAGGTTTGCAGGAATTAATAAATAAATGCGCCAGTAAAGAAAAGGCCCCTGATGGCACTGCGTGGTCAAAAATATTGATAAGCATAAGGCATGAACAAAGTCAGAAACGTGGCTAACAACGCATATAGGTGATTATGAAATGGATCAGGTCATCTTGGATCTCGGTTTGATGCGAATGTTTTACCAAAACAGACATGGGAAAGGATGGGGAGACCTGAGCTGCAGTGGTGTCCGATTCAACTCATAATGGCGAAGTAACAGAGAATCATCCCCATGGAACGATTATATGGATAACAGTTGACATTGAAGGTGCGAGTGCAATGACAGAGTTTGAAGTTATAGAAATTGTCGATGACAGTAATCCCTACCTCGCGCTCCTGGGAATTCACTGGGCTATTGATATGAATGGGGTCATTAATTTGAAGAAGAGGATAATGTCATTTGAAAGGAAGTCGCTTCGGGTTATAGTGTTGTTGGACCCTGCAGAAGGGGCGTGCTGTACTGAACCAGTCCGCGATTATGAAGAAAGTGACTACGAACTGAATCAAATTTACAAAATAACAATGCGAGATCAGGACTAAATCAATCCGACGACAGATGGATGGATTACATGGGACCGAGAGAGTTCTTGCACCTCTGACTTAGATGAGGAATTAGAGCATTCACATAATCACTTACATGAATTCTCTACATTACAATGCAATATGATGACAAAGGCACTGCGCCGCGTTTCATCAGAGGTAAGAAAATTACCTTACTATGATGGTTTAACTGATGTAGATGTGTTTTTAGATGAATTTGAGCGCGAAGTCCCTGAAAACCACCACTTCCAAGCATTAGAATTGGCACTGCGCGCTACGACTACACGATGGTGGGGTACGCATAATGATAGTTTGGTTGGATGGCAAGATTACCGAAGAATGATGAAGCCATAGTTTAGGCATGTTAATACCAGATTGATTGAGAAGTACAATGGAAGGGATGATCTGCGCGATCACCTAGCGAATTGAATTAAAGCATGGGGAACATAACCGCAGCTAGAATGGGTACACATAGTTTGTCATACCTTGGACACAATTCCCATGAACTAGTATCTGGAAACGGAGCTTTGCCATGGCACTGCGGAGTGGGATTTATTGAAGGAAGGTTTCTTATTGACCTTCAACGTTGAATACGACTTTGCAAGCATCGATGAAGCACTGCAAGAGATTAAGGCGGTTATCTTCAGAACACCAAAGGAACCTATGGAATGGACCCAACCAGACTGGAGCACCCAGTTGTGCCACGCATTGTAGTGCTATAATGTGACCGCTGAAGAGGAAGAAGAAGACTCAAGGAACATCAATATTCCAGAAGCAAAAGGATATCATGAAGTCGAAGGCCCACAAATAAAAAACCTGAACATCTCTGCACCTTTGAAGAGAAAGCAAGTAAACATTGGCATTGAAAAAGAACCAAAGTTCTCAAAAATTGGATATTATTGGAACAACACTACAGTGGATAAAGTTGTTGAATTACTTCACAAATACCAGGATCTCTTTCCCACTATGTTTTCATATCTAAAGGGCATAATTGGAAAATCTTATTAAACATAGCCCTTATCGCCTTAATCCTAAGTATAAGAAAAATGTTCACCAAGTGCTGGATAAGGTGCTGGAGGCAGGCATCATAGAACCTGCTGAAGAATCCAATTGGGTGAGCTCGACGGTGGTTCAAGAAAATAAACAAAAGGGAGAAATAAGGATTTGCGTAGATCTGAGGAAGCTTAATGATGCTTGTGTTCATGATCCGTTCTCAGCGTCGTTTACAGATGAAGTGTTAGACAATGTTGGAGGGCAGGAGGCCTATTCCTTTACTAATGGATTTTTGAGGTATCATCAAATCAAGATCGCACCAGAGGATAGAAACAAAATGACATTCACAATGGAGTGGGGTTGTTTTCAGTACACAGTGATGCCTTTTGGACTAAAGAATGCGCCTGCGATATTTTACTGCGTAGTCATAACAACGTTCAAGGAGTTCATTCATAATTTTCTGGAGGTATACTTTGATGACTAGACATTATTTGGATTAGTGAAGCGCCATGTAGTGAGTTTGCACCTGATGTTGGATACTTGTCGCAGATACGAGATCGCGCTGAATCTAAAAAAATGCATATTATGTGTTCCCTTTGGAATCTTGCTGGGTCATGTTGTGTGCAAACAAGGGTTGATGGTGGACCCTGCAAAGATTGCGGTAATTATGAAATTGGAGCCCCCCAAGAACATCAAGCCGCTACATGCGACACTGGGCCATACATGATACTATAGAAAATTTATCAAAGCTTATGCTCAAATTACTGCACCCATGGAGAAATTACGAAATAAGGATGCGACATTCTATTGGCGACATTCTGTTGGGACGAAGAATGTAAACGCAACTTAGATGTGAAAGAGAAGATGGTAACTGCGCCATCTTAGTATTTCCTAATTGGAAAAAGGAGTTCATGTACATGTGGATGCCTCTTGCATTACGTTGGGTGCAGTGCTAACATAGGCCGATGAAGGAGAAATGGACCATCCTATAGTCTTCTCAAGTAGGAAGTTATCGAAGGCCGATAAAAATCACTCAACGAATGAGCGTGAAAGGCTGGGCATGGTCTACGCGCTACAAAAATTTAGGCATTATCTATTAGGAGGACATTTCCAGATGTACACAGATCATTCTGCCTTGAAATACCTGATCAACAAGCCAGTGCTGGGAGGGAAGATCTGCAGATAGTTGCTATTATTCTAGGAGTATAACTTTGAAGTCATTGTGAAGCTAGGGAGGTTAAATGTGGGGCCTGACCATCTGTCGCAGATTGAAACAGGAGAAGAACCTAGTAATCTGGAGGAAGGGTTGCTAGATGTGAAACTCTTTTTGGTACGCATAGAAGATGACCATTTTGCAGACATTATTCACTTCTTAACTACAGGGATGGCGCCGGAAGGATATACAAGTCAATAGAAGAAGGAGTTAGTAGTGCGTGCAACCGAATTTTCAGTGATTGCGGGACATTTGTATAAAATGGGTGCAAATGAAATATTGCGAAGATATGTGCTAGACATTGAGCATGATAGAATTCTCGCCAAAGCTCATGGGAGAGCTGTGGGAGGCCATTATGTAGGAAAAACAATTGCATAGAAGATTTTTGCGTGCAAATCTATGGTGTCCAACATTACACAAGAATTCAAGGCATATTGTAAGGTGTGTGAGGCTAGTCAAAGAACTGGCAGACCATCACAAAGGGATGAGTTGCCACTACATCCTCAGGTGTCTTTGCAGGCATTTGAGAAGTGGTCAATTGATTTTGTTGGGCCAATTCAACGCCCTAGAAAGAAAACAGGTGTGCGCTATATTATCACTGTGACAGAATATCTACAAGTACAAAAGGAACGTGAAAAAGTATGGCATGATCGCCATATCAAGCTTCGCACATTCAAGGTAAATGATAGTCTTGTTATATGATAGTAAATTCACTAAATTTCTGGGTAAATTCCAGATGCATTGGTTAGGGCCATATATTGTCAAAGAAATTACATAAGGTGGCATAGTTCAACTTGTGAAGCTGAATGGGGAACCCTTCCCAGGAAGAGTGAATGGGAGCAGGTTTTGTATACAGGGGATCCTGCACAATGACTATATGGCAGCAGGATAGTCTTAGTGTTCCAGGCAGTTGCAAGGGAGTATGGGACTATAAACTACACTTACTGGCTTGAAGGACAACACAACGAGCAGGTTGCGTAGAGAGTGAAGAAGATGGAACCAATGAAGCTGCACCATGGGGGAAGGTACTGCTCAGCCCAACAGGAAAATGACCATTGGAGTTACTGTTCATGACTTGACGAACAGAAAATGGTTAAGTGGAGCGGGCTGGAGGAAATTAAGGCAAAAATATTTGAAGATTTGCTGCCCAAACAACATTTATTATCAGAATTTGGGGGGAATGGTTGAATTTGAATTAAAAAACCCCTATAAATTACGCGTGTCGGTCCAATAGAGAACACTTGTTGGTGAATTTTGCTGTTTGTTGCATATGAGCCAAAAGTTATGGGAGGAATTTTTGTCATGCTCTCCGTTTGTGAACTCTTCTGCCAAAGACCGAGAGTTATTCATTGAGAAAATGACTTCCACTAATCCTGCTGAAACCTTAGTTCGGAAGCATCCGTATCCGACACGCCAAGACCGGAAATATCTAGTATGGAGGCTACCCCTTCTGTGCCCACCACGCCTAGGTCGCCTAGGCCGAAACAGAATGTTGTGAAAGAAAAACAACCTGCAATGGAAGAGAAGCAACCAACCATGAAGGAAAAGCAGAAGAAGTTGGTGCTAGTGCGCGCGTCACCGAGGAAGCATACCGAGACACATACAAAGCAAAAAAAGGATAAGTATCCAGAAAAGGTAGTGGACCTAGAGGAGGAAGAATTCTACGACATTGAGGATATTGATGCCGAAGGAGTAGAGCCTATGACAAGGCTACCCGAGTATATCCCTCTATGGAAGAGAAAAGCTAAGGTCACGAAGGACCTTGATATAGGGAAATTTAAAGTGTCAACACCTTTGCTGCCTGAGCAAGTGGTGTTCGAGGGTCCTAGGTTGACGTGTATCGCATTACTTAAAATGGAAGATTGGGACCTCACGGACCACACCAAGTTTCCACACTTACCGACGCACAAGTACATGCAAAAGACCTACTATGATGATACATGGGTTACAATTTTGGAGCCCATGAAATGGGTGCGCAATATTGAGAAATCAAGGTTTCTCAATCTGCTGTTAGTACCACATTATCACTGCATTCTCATCAATACAGTCTGTGTGCGCTAAATCCTCACACTAGTGCATGATGGGTGCCTATGGCTAAGAGAGCCTATCCTTATCACTGACATGTTGATCAGAGGATCATTAAGTTACCTTACAAAGACGCGAAACCTGCGAAGGAGTTTGGAGGAAAAACTGGAGAGAAAGAATTGGAAGATAAGATGAAGAAGGAGTTTGGGCTGATAAAAAATTCACGAGGGTATTCTATCACATCCATATTAGACCCGACAATGTAATTGACTGAACATATCCTAGCATGAAAAGTAATGAGAAAATGTCGCACGGATGAAGTTCCGGTGCCGGTCATTTCACTCTCATCGCATTGCGCGAAGGGGGTTCAGTGCAATGGGCCAAGTATCTATGTGAGGAGTTCCTTGCTAACTACCGTAAGGCCCAGGGGGAGAGAAGGCCATTTCATTATGCATGCTATTATTATCAATTGTTTTGGTTGCTTGGAGGTTACCGGAGGATAACAAGTTTCCTCCGTATAAAGAAGAATTGCCTGATGCAGCGCAGTTTGCCTCGCTATGGACCTCCAAAGATCAAGAGTGGGTTAAGGAGACAAAAATCTTTTGGGTGTTGATGGAGATGGACATGCACATGGAAATTAACCAGCAGCCAAGGTTGTCCCCCACCTTGTACGCACAACTATCGGCTTATGCAGAATTCAAAGACAACTTTCATAGGGTCTCGATCAAAGCACACAAAGAACCTGAACAAAAATGGCATGCGTTGCCTTATATGGTGACATACACATATATTCAGGAAGTTGTGGGACTTTGGCCATGGCAATGGTGCACGCCTACGAAGTTAGATGCCGGAACAAGCACAAGCGCCAAGAGCTTGGCTGTGAAGAAGTGGAAGGACGCTGCTCAGCAGGCTGCGCAAAAGAATAAGGAGGCTGCTACAACAGCTGCAGAGAAGCCCTGTCTGGAAAAGGAGCGAACTGCCAGGGCACATGAAAAGCATGAGCATAAGGATGTAGAGGATAGAAAATAGTCTGCTTCCCACCACACTGATGAGAAATACCTATTAGAGCAAGGAGGAGGTGGCGATTGTTATCGGGAAATCTAGTGTCTATGCAGAGCTGCTAGTCCCACTAACACGGGTAGCTATCTTAGAAACAAACAGATTAAAGTTACTTTCGTTTTCCTTTACGAGAAGTAGATAGGAGAGGAGCAAAGAATACCAACATCAATCTTTCGCTCGGTTCCTTTCTTGTTCCTTCTCCTCTTTGACAGATCTTTGCCGCTCTTTCCTTGACCACTCCGCTTCAAAGAGTAACTATAAAGTCAAAGCAACATAATACCTTCAAAGTGCAGAGATCTACAATCATAAATAATATAGGACCAGATATATATTGACCACACAAATGCATATATTATCAGGCATACAAGAATGTGGAGGAAAACTTGAATAGTTTTATTGATATAAAGATTAGAAGAGAGGATTACAACCCATTGATCTGACCCAACGTCATCCTCCCAACATGAAAGCCCTTCTTCACCTCATGAAAAGCTTAGATCACCCAACACTATGATGTTCCACCAAGAAACGAACAGCACTTCCTTACAAGATGCAAAATTCCAACCTTTGGATCTCTGGGATGAGGGATCCATATATAGATGTTTGGAGGGGGGTGAGTCAGCTTCTGGGATTTTGATTAGTGTCTTCTCTCTGATAGTTCTTTGTTCCACTTGGAGATTCATGA
>APFE030063954.1:267494-279359 GCA_000404065.3 Pinus taeda
GCGCTGGCTAAAAATCATAACCAAATTTAGGTGGCGCGGGCTTTGCTCTATGACAGAGCGTCCATGGACGCGCCCTCTTTTGAGGAACTGAGTCATTGGCGCGGGTAAGACACTGTGAACCCGCGCTAATGGAAAAAAAGCATTTTCTAAGGATAATCTTCAATAGGTGTCTTTAGGGAATATGAAGTTCAAACTTAGGGGAATACAATGCAAGTGTTTTCAAGTTGCGTCACTGGTCACAGGTCCCGAAAGGCGTCCTCCAATGTACGAAAACAAGGGTAACAGGGACGGTGACCAATGGTGACAAATTACTGTGTAACAATGGTAACTGAGGTTCATATCCTTTATGATTAAAGGCCACAATTGGAATCTGTTGGGTCAATCCCACCTATTGCTGATAATAGAGCTTGCTTATGGGAGGGGCAATTTTGCAGTTCCTCAAGTGCCGACATAGCGGACGGCGATTGGGCCAGGTCCTCTACTATATTATAATTATGTGCTGCTCTGGCATGAGGATTAGATGTTGATTTGTGTACTACTCCCTTTGGTGGCTTTATCGTTAGCTCAGGAATGATGGGTGGCACAACTTCGGTTGAAGTTGTTGTGGAACTACTAGGTTGATCAGTAGCCTTGTTGTTCGACAGCTGTGGATTCTCGTAATATTTATTCCTAGTCGATATCAAGGCATCTTTTTGTTGTTTTGAAATGGACAACATAAGCACTTGGGATGGGGAAGCATTGTCATTAGCAACCAGATTGGTTCCCAGGTTTGAAAACAGATCAGTTAATACCGCTGAGGTTTTTGAACTCTTAAAGAGTTTCTTAACTTCAGCTTTATGTGGACAATCTCTCGTCCGATGATCCTCATCGCATATCAGACACCTCGCAAGGGTTTCCTTTGTCCAGAAGGGTTTGCAAAAGGTTTTTCAGGAGATGACTTATCCTGCTTCTTCTTTTTCCCTTTCTTTTTGCCCCCTGGTTGCTTTGGATTTTTTCCCTTGTCAGTCGAAACGACATCGACCTCTGAGGCAAGAAGTTCTTCATTTGCATTTTGAATAGAAACTGTATGGGATTTCTTAGATGTAGCCTTTGCGGTTTTTGTGCTTGTCGTACCTATCATGCCATAACCAACATGAGAGTCTTTGTTTGATTTAGGAGGAGGAGGAACGGAAAACTCTGGTCTAGGAGCATAAGGAATTTTGTCATAGAGCATGCCAGACTGAGTATAGATCAAGTCTAGATATTGCGCACGAGCAATGACTTGCTCTTCAGTGACGACCCCTCCTTTTTCCACATCTTCCGTGATAGAAGGTAACAATGACTTAATAAACCATTCAACGAGCAACTGATCAGGAACATATGTTTTTACCATTCTATGACGACGTCGCCACTCATGAATATGATCAGATATGTGAGTGGCTGTCATTTGTTAGAAATTGGTAAGATGCTCTGTTCCTGTTTCGTACCTTATTGGTAACTGAAAATGGGTTAAAAAGGTTGTGGCAAGGGTGTTGTAGTTATCAAATGAAGCTCTAGGAAATTCAATGTACTATTTTTCTGCCGGACCAGTTAACGTTCGCTGAAAAAGGCGAAGCCTAATCGAATCATCATTGTGAGTGTTGGATGAACACCACAGATGAAAGGTCATCACATGATTCGATGGGTCTTCACCCGAATTTCCATTAAATTTAGGAATATCTGACGGTAGTTTATGAGGAATCGCCGGCCACCAAGGGGCATAAGCAATTGGATCGTTTGTGAGCTGATTTAGATCCGGTAACTCTAAAGTCGCCACGAAGGGCAACTGTTGATTCAGGTTTGGCGAAGCATACTCAGGATAAGATGGGATTGCCTGAGCAGTGGGTCTTTGCATACCAGCATAGTGCATTTGATGCTGATAACTTTGGTAAGGTTGATGGGCATAACCACTATGAAATGATTGATGTTGACCGTTTTGAATATACGGCTGCCCATTACTTGCAAAGGTTTGTTGCTCAGATCCTTGGTAAACTTGTTGGAATTGCAGTTGTTGATATTGCACCAGCCATGGTTGTGAAACCATTTGTTGTTGCCCAATATTGGCTATTTGACCAAGATGAGGGGTAATAGTACCTGTTTTAACCTGGGTTACTCCGGTTAGGGAGCCATTAACCAGTGATTGTGACTGTGTCGTGGAGATAAGAGGCTGTTGTATTACGACCTGAGAAACTTGAGGTTGGCATACAACAGGAACACTTGTACTTGCGACACTATCGTAATGGCCGATGTAGTGGGGATATTCAACACAGGTAGGCTTTTTTGCATTGAGTATACAACTCTTAGCTGTTGAGGCAGTATTGGCACCCAACCGCTGGATGTAATTCCAGCATGACCCGAATTCTGTTGCGAACTCCCATATGGTTTTTCTCCCAGAGGAAACAATGAAAGGGCATACTACCCCCGATACGGCGGAAATCCAGTGCTCAAAGGAATGATTGGCCTTTGGGGACTGGACTGCCCAAATTGATACTGTTGCGAAGGATCAATTTGCTGAGACTCAACATAAGAGATTCCAGATATTATTCCGGATGAACAAACGGGAACAGACCATACTTTTGAAACAGTCCCTGGATGGACTCCATCTAGCGGTTGAGAGCTAGTTGGGACAGATGGTACACTGAAGAACATTGTTGGAGTTGCAGTAGGTGGTTTTGCTACTGTTGCGTTAGATGAAACAGTCTTAGATGTCGATGGTTGTTCAGACATATCTAGTATATCCAAGAGATTTCCTAGCGATTCTACAGGAACTTGCGATGAAGGGAGACTAACTTCTGATGAAGAAGGATATAGGGTGATTCCGGCTCCAAAATGCAATGGAGTACTGGACGAAGGATCCTCCACAATCTCTTCTATAACAATCAATCTAGGTGGGAGAGGTAGACCATCAGGTCCGTAAAATATTTCTGGTGCCGAAGAAGGTATAGACTCTGCAGCGACAGATGTTGGGGGGATAACACCTTCCGAATCAACTGTAGACGGAGCTGGTTCAGGAATAGAAGCGTTTACTGTCACACGAGGATCAGTTCTAATGTCCTCTTGTGGCCACGAAACTTCTTCTGTAAAGGCAGGGGTACCAGAAACAGTTGGAGTAACCAGAGTCCCTGTGGATTTTGGAACACAAGTTCCAATTAAACCAAGGGACTTTAATCTGGTTAAATGAGTTTGCTTTGTTCAGAAAAGATTCGTTTTCGGAGTCAAAGATGGTTGACTCGTTAATCTCCATGAACGACGAGGTCTTGATTGACTTTCTTCCACGATTGCGAATTACTTGATCAACTCAAAATAAAAGGGAAAAGGTGATTCCGAATTTAATGAATTTTAGACGCTTTAACACAACTTGATTTTTCAATTTTTAAGAGTCGAGAAAAAGCTAAAGATGACTCTAGTCGCTTTTGATTTTTAATGAGCCTGAAGTGACAAGTGTTCAAATGGAACTTTTCCTTTAAGGAGTCTGCAAAAGGAATGAAAGAGACTACTCTGGAAATCTAGACAAAGGGATTACCAAACCAATCGCAAAACTACAGAATACTTTTTATGGTACGACAGTCAATCTTCCCGAATGCTGTGTTCAGTGCATTGCGATCGATAGGGCGGCAGACACGGTTTCCTAAGGGTAAAGAATATAGCCTATTGTGGTCTCCCAATATATACTCGATGATACGTGGGAGCACAAGTTCGTACTGACACTTGTCGTCTCAAAGAGGAGGAATCACCCAACCTACAATGAAAGCGATAGTTACCAGGTTTTACGACGCCGGAATACGTCTCTAGCCTAGACTTCTAAATGTTGTGCGTTAGGTTCCAAAGTGTTTTTATGTTCATTGAATTTATTTTACAGTTGATCTTCCTTAAGAAGTTTTCCTTTCAGGTTCACCGCGTGATGTAGATATACAATTCCTAAAAT
Source organism: Pinus taeda (assembly GCA_000404065.3). Classification (NCBI taxonomy): domain Eukaryota; kingdom Viridiplantae; phylum Streptophyta; class Pinopsida; order Pinales; family Pinaceae; genus Pinus; species Pinus taeda. Next base: position 271,438 of record APFE030063954.1, read on the forward strand.
GCAATCTAAGATGATAAAAAATCGTTTAATCTTCTTTTTGCAATGAAAATCCTAGCTACTAAGGAAAGAGAAGCGGGATTCTTTCAACATAGAGTAGAGAGCACACACTAGATGCACTGTCCTAAATCAAAATCAACAAGAAGTTTAAATGCAAATGCACATGCATGTATTTGTTTTCGCTTTCTTAATGTGTGAATGACAAAAAGAATGCTAAGTACAAATCTAAATCGTTTCAAGTGACAGTACTAACGATTTTCTCTTCAAAAGTTGAAAGGAAGATAATGACGACACTTTGCAATTTTGAATTGAAAATTGTTTTCGACACTTGAAAAACTATTAATTTAAATCAAATACAAGAGTAATGGTGTAATCGACCATCAAGAACAATAGGATTCTTTTCTTTGACTGAAAATGACACTTACGACATTTCCAGATCAAAAGACGATAGTTTGATTATGCTACTTATTTGTAAAGGAGAACTGTAAATGGCAAAAAATACATAAAAACATTTACATTTCTTTGTACTATGGAGGCCGAATCATGCAAAGGAAGGGAGTTTCCACAGTGGTATACTGATCACAGACAACAAAACTCCTGAATAAAGCTGAAGAGAGTGAACAAAAAACCAAAATTTGGAAGCAAAAGAGGTCTTATCTGATCATCGCACCAGTAACACAGGGAAAGAGCGATGCATCTCACCTACTGCACACGGGAGGTGCGATGCATCCAGATTCCCAAGAAGAGAAGGTGCCATGGTCCAGGGATGAGACTTCAACTTGGTTCTTGGCCACAGTTTGCAGCTTAGTTAAGGGATTTAGGCCGAGCTAATGATAGTCAGTAAATGCAAATCACAGGGGTTGATCTAATGAGGCTACTTGAGCCACCACCAGGGCAATTAGGATGTTTGCAAATCAATTGTTCAGTTTATAACAAAAACCCAGAGATAGACCTGAAGCAAACATTGATCTACTTTCACTTCGCAAAAGCAAATGCAGTTCAAAGGCTAGCTGGCTTGACTTCAGCCTCCGTTGTAAGTTTATAAGCAAACAAATATAAGACAAGCAACAAGCAATTCGTTCCCAAGTGGAGTCGCCATTTTTTTTATCAGAAATCTATGTCTATGCAGAGTTGCTAGTCCCACTAAGATGGGTAGCTATCTTAGAAACAAACAGATTAAAGTTACTTTCGTTTTCCTTTACGAGAAGTAGATAGGAGAGGAGCAAAGAATACCAACCTCAATCTTTCGCTCGGTTCCTTGCTTGTTCCTTCTCCTCTCTGACAGATCTTTGACGCTCTTTCCTTGACCTCTCCGCTTCAAAGAGTACTTGTAAAGTCAAAGCAACATAATACCTTTAAAGTGCAGAGATCTACAATCATAAACAATATAGGACCAGATATATATTGACCACACAAATGCATATATTATCAGACATACATGAATGTGGAGGAAAACTTGAATAGCTTTATTGATATAAAGATTAGAAGAGAGGATTACAACCCATTGATTTGACCTAGCGTCATCCTCCCAGCATGAAAGCCCTTCTTCACCTCATGAAAAGCTTAGATCACCCAACACTATGATGTTCCACCAGGAAACCAACGACACTTCCTTACAAGATACAAGATTCCAGCCTCTGGATCTCTGGGATGAGGGATCCATATATGGATGATTGCAGGGGGGTGAGTCAGCTTCTGGGATTTTGATTAGTGTCCTCTCTCTGATAGTTCTTGATTCCACTTGGAGATTGATGATCTCTTACTCATCCCTGGGTGAATTTAGAGAGGCAAATGTCACTGGAGAAGTTTCTGGAAGATTCCATGATCATCCACCTTGCAAAATGTCTCTGCCATTTGTTTACTCTTGCCCATCGCACCCTACAGAAGGGTTTCCAGTATGCAACGCACTTTTTGCACTGAGCAGGTGAGATGCATCGCACCCTTAGCACTGAGCAATCTGTATGGTCCAGTTTTGACCAGTTCTGAGTAGTTTTCTGTCGAGAACTTCTGGGAGATGATGTAATCAACTGACCTTGTTCCTTTAGGGCATGAAACAACACTTTTAGGGACTCAGAAGCCATTGGTTTATGGACATATGTGATTGGTGTTGTAGTGCCAAAATATGTCTATAACAACGATGAAGAGAAAACCACTCCCTTCATTTTGAAGAAGTGCAGTAAGAGCAACAAACTGGGCAGTGAAAGAAACAAAAGTTTGACAAGCAGACACATGTGGATCCCATGGTGCTAACAGAAGGTGATATCCATGAGATCAACGAAAAAATGAGGGACACCACAACAAAAGTGTTGCAACAATTCGAGCAAAAATACATGTAGATGATTGGGGGCGTATAAAAGGATCTATGCGAGCTGCAAATCTAGGCAAACAGAATTCAGGTAGATGTAGGGAAGGTAAGCGACGCGCAAGCCAGCCTGACATAGGGAAGGAGTGTAGTATAAGAGATAGACTGGCCTCAGGACGTCAGAGTCTTTCCTTTGCTTGAAGGGTCAGTTCGTGTAGAGACAAAGTGATAGCGTGCGGTGCTTCACACAGTCAAAGACATGGGGCTGAACCTTGCCACGCTACCGCTTGAGTCTCTGCATGCGCTACATCAAAGAGTCATGGAAGATCTCAAAATCAGAGAACAATGCACATTCACTACCATTAGCGAGTTCAAATTTAACAATCAACAAATTTTCGTGGAAAAGACTCAGGTCCTAAGGGAGCAGGTGGAGTTGTGCCCACTATGTCAGAATATGGTCGTAGAAATTGAGCAAGCTTGCAAATCTGTACCTGAGTTGGGTGTACCTGATGATGTAGAGGCTTCATCCAAGGTAAGAAAATTGGCTGCTGTAGTGCGTGCTTTGAAGGAGAAGGTTGACAGGGTGACTTTTGACCTCAAGATGCAGATAGCTCAGCTGCAATTGAAGTTGTAGCCGACCACACCGCCGGAGGTGCGGGAACAAAGGAACGCGTGATTAAAGAATCCATGGCCTAGCTAGATGTCGTCTTTCAAGGGTGCGACAAGATCTTCACTCAGGCACTGGGCCTCTGGGAAACATTGTAGGAGGATCCAACGCTACAACAGTTCAACACAGAACTTCGAGAAGCGCAACAATAGTATGATGAAATTAGCACAACAACTTGGACGTTGGCACTAGTCCAGCACCTTGCGCAACTACAAGAAGGTAAAGAAAATTTGTTGCAGATACAAGAACTGCAGAAGAAGAAGTTTGTGCTCAGTGCACAACTTGAACCTTGGACAAAGGAAGCTAGCTAGTTCTCATAGACCATTATTGAGACACTAAAGGCTATGCAATAGATGCAGAGGACTCCACAGCTAGCATTAGAGGGGCCAACCATGGAAAATCTAGTCTAGGAGGTGCAACAGGCAGCATAATAGAGTACAACAAAGCTACAAGCATTAACTAAAGCATTCAACAAACTCCACCAGAAAGTAGAAAAACTAGCTGAGTGAATCGAGGGCGAGTCACGATCTTTGTGTTGGGGGCATGTTGGGATGGAGTCCCTAGGGGAAAAATGGAATTAATTAATAGTTTTTTGTAACAAATTTTGTAAAAGATGTAAAGTATCCGCAATTTGTGGATGCAGAGTGCGTAGATGAATAAAATTCAAAGGGTCTTAGCCCCTTGTTTTAAGTAAAGTTTTGAGTCGGTTTTGAGATTCACCCATGGTCCACAGACCATGGCATTGTATGAATTTTTTTATAAATAGTTGAGTATTAGAAAAAGGAAGGGGTAACTAGATGGAACTAAGATAGAGGATTGGGTTCATTGAAGAGTCTTGGGCAGAAGCTAAGGCAGTAAGGCTTTGCTTATTGCACTTAGCTAGAGAAAGGGATGCTCCACAACTAAGTGTGCAGAGGCCTAGGTAGAGTCTGCAATTGAGTGCGTGGACCTCTGCAGCTGTGTGTGTAGGGAAGTTTGAGTCTGTAATCTGTGAATTGAAGATCGATAAAGGCAATTTTACAAAGAATTATTGCTTATTTCTGTCATATCTGTTTATGTTATATGCTGCTGATAAATGACTTGTTTTATGAAATACTGATTGAATGCTACAATATTATCTTGAACCACTCTTAATAATGTATGCAATGAACATTTAGACATTTCCGTGATGTTTCTCGTGATTTCTATTATGTTTTATGATGAAATTAGTAGATCTACGTGAACGCCTATTTAGGATTGCTTTCTGATGTGCGTAAGTAGGTAAATTGACTGTTAAAGGTCCATAAGGACTGATTGTAGACCTTCGCAAAGGTTTGAAGGTCATTTTAACAAAGTTACAGTGACGAGCCCTAGAAGTCTATCGATCTACGTGAGAGAATATCTAAGGCACTGGAAGACATCACACTAGTCTCTGGATGCAAAAACTTGGTTCTTGCATCCCCCCATATTGCTTGGGGTGAGACTGCAGCCTGCGCTACGCGGGTTGCTGCCGAAAGGGCCAGTGGTGTAGGGTTTTGTTGGTTAGCGCAACTAGCTCCGAACCTGGGTCAGGAACCCCTAAGCCAACATAAATCACTATGTACCTTCTCTCTTCACATATTTGATTGCAAAAAAAAAAAAAAAAAAAAAATGCTGAGCTTTTTCTCATGTAAATACTCAAAAAATATTGCAAGTGATTGAAAGGCCAAATTCCATGAGTCGTGGAAAATTCAAATAGTTCGAATATCACTAGATTTGCAAAGGACACAAGTGCCCTTTTTAATTGCATGGAACTTGGCATGTTTTGAATATTCCAACCCACAAATTTTAAATTAAGAAACCAAAACATAGACTTAAGCACTCACAAAACTGAGACCTCTTGGTGTGTCTTTACATATTCTTGAATAACATTCAAGCTTATGATTTATTCAACAACATTAGTTTGTTGTCCAACCATCTAGGAGACAATGCATGTTTCAAGTCTCTCATTAATGTGTCAAAATAATCTTGTTCTTGTCTTGAGATCAAATCATTCAAACCAATGCATAGTAAATAAAAGCGATGGGGTTTTCCAATCCTTACACAGAAAAAAATGTTGAAGCCCATGTTAATGCTCCGAAGGAAATTCCATGTAGCTTTATACCTTACTCTGTGACATCATTAATGATGTGCTTCTTGAAAATATGTTGCTCCCAAATGGTGAATTAAATGCAAAACCTGATGAACATGCAAATGCGCTACCACCAAATTCAAATTCAAATTCAAGTGGTTTATTATTGGAATCTCATATCACAACTTCATATTTCAATGCTAAAGGCTACCTCTAATTAGACAATGCAAGAGTCACGAATTATTTCTCTCTGCTCGCACAACTAATTTTTTTTTTCCATGTAAAGCATTCAAATAGATGCAACGTTCACCAAAACTTGCAGGTGTTATGCACCATCCCATGCAGGTATTCACACTTCAAAATTAATTCATGAACTATTCACATGGCAAGGACTAGCCAACATGGTCAACATAATCAACATGATGTTTAACGCAAGGTAACAAGCATATGAATGGAATGTAAATCACGATATGAGCCAATGCATGAAGAATTTCAATGCAACGCTAAACTTCAACAACCCCATTTCGGTACCAAACATGGACACACCTCCAAAGTCTATAGGGATATCAATTCTACAATCAGTGTGTTACCAATGAATTGTAGATGAATTCACCAACTCTAAAGACTTGACCATCAATCTATATGTGTGTGTCTCATGCAGGATATTGACTTTAAGGGTATCACTCTATCATTTCTCTTCTTTCTCTCTTTCTGCATTTGTCACCCTAGTGTTATTGTTCTCCTCTTTCTTCAATTCCTGCTTCTCACCATCAATACTGAGTTCCTCTTCTGAAAATGAAAGAAGATCCAATGCAGAGTATAATACATGATAAATGATGGAAATTGGAATATAAACTAAAATAGACTATAAAATATTTATTCAATATATACCTCAACACCAGCAATCTCCATGCCATTTTTCCCCAAAAAAAAGAAAGAAACTTGAACAAGTTTTCTTCAATTGGGCGATAGTAGCCATTATGTGGCTAGATGACTTGTATAAACAAAGCAAATAAAACATAAGCATAGAAAAGAACACTTTAGGAACTTAGTATTCAACCTTCTAACTTAGAGCAAGACTAATGTGACATTGATTCTAACTTTTGTGTCCAAAATTTCCTAGCCGCAAGCAATTGTGTTTATGTGCCGACAATGTTTTACATGCTCACTTTGACTTCACAAATGCCACAAAATTGGGCTCTGAATCTACCAATTGGAAATAAACTTGGCTCTACTCAAATAAAATATGCACAAACACAATATACACAAAGTTATAGAGAGAAGAGCGAGAAATGCATTACTCAATATGCAATGACATATATAGAAGTCATGTCTTGTGAGAGAGATATCATGGTGACAAACAATATTACATGAATAAATGAAAGTGATTTGATTGAGTTCTTAAGACTTTAGCCACTTCATTTAATTCTAACTTGAAATTATTATGACATATACATAATAATTCATGTCATAATATGATCATTATGTTGAATACACTCTATAAACCATGCCAACTGCCTTCAAAACGAATTTAGAATGGACGGTTGAAAATGTCTCATAGACACCCCAATCAATCCTAGGACAAATTTGATCAAAGATGAAACAAGGAAACTTGTTGATGCAATATTGTGCAAACAATTAGTGGCAAATTTGATTTATCCTACCATAACTTGGATGAACAAAAACCATGTCATTAGGCAATGTTGATGTACATGGAAGAGTTAAAATTGAGTCACTGGAAAAGGTTGTTTAAAGGATATTGTGGCATAAGTTGCAACCTAAATACCCTAGGAGGTGAAATAGAATTGGTGGATACACAAGTTCGACTGGGTCAGATGCATAGACAAGGGACATCTAGTTATTCATTCGACAATGGATCAACAATGATTAGTTGGAATATAAAATACAAGAGTATTCCATTGCCTTCAATAGAGGCAATATGCAAGGGCACATCAAAAGAAACATGAGTGGGTTTGGCTAAGGAGAATTCTAGTTGATATTTGATTTGCACAAAAAAATGTGACAACAATATTTTATGATAACCAAGGAGAAATTCAACTAGAGAATGTAATTTTTCAAGTAGGAATAGCACATAGAAGTTCATCTTCATAACGTCAAGAAATTGTGAGAGGAAGGTCAGATTCAACTAAAACATTAAGGGTAAGAAAGAGCTTATAGTAGTGCAACACAAATTTGGGGAATACTGGAGCGGCCTTGATACAAGATCCATTGCCTCTCGTGGTATTTTTTCTTGAAATACCTGTAACAAATGGGAAACAATAAGAAGATGTTGAAGAAGGGTCACAAATGCTTAGAAAAATGATTATCTTTGTTCTGCATCCCCATTTAGGTGGAACTGAATAATTAATTTTACACTTATGAAAACCAAAACAAAAAAAACACTTCACATATGCATAACTTGCATAGTAAATACAAGGATTGGCCACCACCTTGTGTCATAGAATGTTCTCTCACTAGATGCAGAACATAAAAAAGACCCCACAAATGCATGATTTACAAATACAAGGTTTTGCCAACATGTGATTTGATTCGAGGAAATTTAAACTCTATGTAATTTGGATTCATGCACTTAGTCTCCTCTCAAGTTGGTGTCAGATGATAAAAACATACAAGAAGCATAGGCTTGGATGTTGGTAATGTGGGAGAACTTCCAGCTTTGTGATTCTTTTGAAAATTATAAGACAAGATTGTCTATCTATAGTTTGATAGGTAATGCATCAGGATGGATGGAGAATAACCAACATGTGAAGATAATAAGAGAAAACACAACTATGTGGAAGCTATTTAAGAAATATTTAGAGAAAAAAAAAGTTGTCTTCTCTACTATGAGAAGAAGTTTAATAAGT
>APFE030063955.1:0-12819 GCA_000404065.3 Pinus taeda
TCTGATACCATGTAGGAATTTATAGGGTAAGTTCCTCAGACAGAACACCAAAAGGACACCGCTCACAAACAGATCACCGATCAATACACCAGTATTTTGACGTGGTTAAAACCCTCAGAGAGGGAAACAGTCCACGGCCTGCGCCAACGTGGCTACTACAGGCAATTTATTATTAAAAGAATGAAAATTTACATAAGCTTCTCTCATGCACGGTTAACCTACAAATGACCCTCCATGCGCTTTAAATAGAATTCATGGACCAATCGGGTGTCAAGCCACGGATCAAGTGTCGGTAATACCGAGGAGAGAATGATCCGTCGGATCACTACATATCGTGACCGTCGGATTGTAAGTTACAAAATGTACAACGGTAAAGAAACACACTTTACCTAACGCTAACCTAACTCTATACTAGACCAAGTTGAACTTAACTATTCCTATGTGTCGGAATATCCTAACAGCGGTAACATGAAATAAAAGGAGACTTGCATTAGTCTCACCCCCTTTGTCCCTATCCTCTTTCAATTCAACTTCATTGGTCTCTCTCTCTCTCTCTAACTCCCCTATGTTGTCTAAGTGATTGTGTCTTTACAACTTACTTCAGCCATATGTTTTTCTCCTAACACTCGTATGTGGGGGGAAATCTGTTATCACCAAAAAATTGATCATCTATCCTAATTTACTAGATGGATCGAAGTACACCATGTAAATCCAATTTTACCATAGTAAAATTTCTTTCACTGTGAGAAATTACCCAATAAATCATCTTTGTTAAGTAATTTATAGTTAAACCCCATGAAGAATAATTAAATAAATCACTATTTAGTTGATTTTCTTCTAGGAATAATAAATTAAACCATTGTTTTATTATTTTCCCTTGTCAAATTTGACTCAATCATGAAAAATAAACAAATAAATCATTATTTTTCTTATTTTTCTCTAAGAATAATTAATTAATCACTAATTAATTATTATTCTTTTGTTAAATTTGACTAAATCCCTAGGAATATTCTAATAATTCCTTATTTTGTTTATTATTCCTTAACTAATTCCTTGAGATGATAAACAAATCATTTATTTATTTATTATTTCTAAATAAAAGTTTAAATAATTTTTCCCTCCTAACCAAATATAATAAAATATTCGAAGTGGTTATTCCAAGAAAGGGACCAATAATATTTTATTATTGCTTATTATTTGAGGATAACTCAATATTTTGTTATAAATAGAAAGGTTTTCCATTCATTATTGACTTTTGATTATTTTCATTGTTGCACTCACTGTTGTAACTCTAATTATGTTCATTGTCACACACCATATATTTGTTGGGTTTACACATTATAGAGGAGAGAGAGACTCTACACAAGTTGCAGTCATTTGACAATAATCAAGAACCCATCCCATAGAGGGGGACTGGTAACGCATTTATCTATTCTCTTCACAGATGTTATAATAAAATTATTCTTTACATATCTGGTTTACATTGGATGACTGGATTTATTGCTCTTTTTTTTTTGTTGTTTAACTATGATTGTGGCATAGATCTAGACTTTGGCAGGTTTTGTTTCTATTAGTTGTTGCAGATCTACAATGTTTAGTAGCCATTTACATTGTTGAGATTGTTTGTCGTCCACAATCGTAAGTGGGTTCTTTTCATACATCATTGAGAATAAAACACAACAAGATAAATATTTAGAAAAATGAAAATTTGGACATGAATGATAAAAGATATGAAATTTGGTATATTCAAGATGAAATTTTGGAATATCTTCAAAATAAAATAAATAGGAAAGAGATAAGACAACAATAAAACCCCAAATCTTAGTCCCATCATATTTGAAATAAACAAATTTCATTTCTATATATAATATATATATATATATATATATATATATTATTTAAACATTATTAATGTATAAAAGATTATCATTAACACTTAAATTAATAAGTGGTCAATAAATTTATCCATTACTATAATACTAACCAAATTTGCAGAAAATTTAATAAAAAAAAAGATATTTCGAATAATATCACAATATACAAATTATGATTAAATATGTGTAATTTAAAAGAGAGATGACTTTTCCAATATGCTTAAACTTGCATAATTTTTTTTTTTTTTTTATAATAAGTGAATAATGTATATCGAATCTAATGTTGGTTTCCAACACAATTGGATGAAAGGAAGAAAAAGAAATTAAGTACATTAGTGAATGCACCCACCGGTATTCTAGAGCTTCCCTAGTGGTTGGGGGATCTTGTAGCTTTTAAGAGTGTGTTTCTCAAGTGTTTGGTGAATTTTGGTGTAGGGTGGAAGGTTTTTTTCTTTGGCAGGGGAATGTTTTTTCCTGAGTTCATGTAAATGGACAGTATTTTTGTAGATTATGTAACTTTTCTTTTGGATTAATGAAATAGAAGGATGGACTCTTGCTTCAACAAAAAAAAGAATGCACCCACCGGTAGCTTATTACCGTGAAGAATGGACATCAATTTGTAAGTGAATCCAAGAAACGAGTCTCTACGTTGACTATGGTGATTCCATCATTCCCAGTATTTACTAATTTTGTCTTTGGATTGGCTGGCTAGTTGTTGCTTCCTACTAAGGGGTATCTTATATTACTTTTATTGGATGGTAGCGGTTTATAACTAAAATCTGTAAATATTACAAATTTTCTTGTAGCTTGCATGGGTGCTCTTTTTGGTGGGTGATGGATAAATTATTTTGGGTTTATGGGCCCTTCTAATTAGGTCTTTTAGCAAATTCTTCGTTTTTCTTATTTTTCTTTCTTTTGTCTTTCCTATCAAGTGCATCCTTTGTTCAGGGGTTTTTTTAGTTGCTACCTCCTAGTCCATTTTATTTGGTGGGTTTTGGTTGTGGTTATTCTTTTGGCCCTATAGGTATCTGTCTCCTCAAATGGCACCGGTCCCTAGACGAAATGAATGTGTGGACACTGGCCCTCGTTGTCAAACTCCTTGGGATGGTTTTACCTGTTCGGAGTGCTTGGAGTCGATTTTTGGGTCTAGGAATTTCCTTCTATATGATCATTCAAGGGTTTCACATGCATTACATCTTGGTTTACATAATCCTTCTATGTCATTGGGGGAAGATGTTGACATTAGTAGAGTAGCTAGCCTCTTTGCTCAGGCTGTTATGGGAAAGATTTTTTATGTTTCCTTAAATAAGACACAAATGTTGGGGTGGGTTCAAAAACATCCGAAGCCATTACTTGGGTATACTCTAGTTTTCATTCTCCTTGTCAATGGTTGGTACCATTTTCATCTTTTGCATGAATCCCACATTGAGGTGGTATTTGGAATGTCTTGGGTTTTGGGTAGAGAGTTTATGAGATTGCAGCGTTGAGATTAGGGTTTTAATCCTCTTATAGAGATGAGTACCTCGAGATATATTTGAGTCAAGTTGTATGGATTCCCTCTGGAACTATGGATGAGGGTAGTTGTTGAAAAAATCGTTGGGTCCATCAGCAAATTTTTTCATTTCGAGGAGAAATGTTAGACAGGTTTTCATAAAAGGATTCTCTAGTTTTCGGTGGAGGTGGAAGACATGGTTCGCCTCCCTAAAGAGGTTGAGATTTCTTTGGGTGGTTTCTCTTTTTTTCAACAGATAGAATATTTTCTCTATTCAAGATTCTATGATCCATAATGAATTAAGAAAAAAAAATTCGTAGAAATCACATAAGAGAAATTTTTGTCGACACTTTTCGAACCAACAAGTGTGGCATTCCCTTTTGGTTATCATATTGAATATGTACTAGTCATTTGAGGGTAGGATGTACAAAATATCTGGGTTCGAGGGAAAATCTCATCTCAGGAATGTCTACATTGTCGGAGACGCTTGTTTCGTCAAATTGGGGCGTTGGCTTGGATGTTGGGGTTTAATCGCAGCATTTGGAAGTTGACCTGCCTATTTCTGATGGGTCACTAAGAGATTCTCCCCCTTGAGTTCTAGTGGATGATTAATTCCTTGTTTGACAAGAAGGAAAAATACATATATCTGTAGCCAGGAGACTTCGTACACAGATGAGATGTTAAGAGGGAAGAAAAAGGAAAGAATGGAAAATTTTATCCCCTTTGGTTGAACCCTTTTAGGATTGCTCAGGAAAAATAGAACAACACCTTACTACTAGAAAATATAGAAGGAGAAGTGCTTCAGCTTCTTGTAAATGGGAATTTTCTTAAGGTTTACTTCCAACATTGAAAATGTGCACTCCTATTCAATGTAAAAATTGGTGAGTCAATTGTAAATAACCATCACTTCTTTCTTTTTTCTATTTTTGTTTTTTTTTTTTATTAAATTATGAATGAAATGGCTCCATGCCCAAAGAATAAATCACTAATTTATAGGTTCTTAGTGCATTGTATCTAATACACTATCCCTAGTTGGAGCCAATGTTGTTATCCTTCATCATCATTTTCATGCAGTTGATACATCGGAGCCAGGGATAATATCAAAAATTTATTTGTAAGTCAACTTTTGAATCATTGGTAGAACCCCTTAAGTAGAAATAGTTAAGTCACACATGGGGGCCACTATCAGTGCCTAGAACCAAAATGAAAGGGCTAAAAGCACAAAATTTCCTCACAAGACACCTATCGACAAAGCATAATAGGAAAGTGGGGTTTTTTTACACAAGCATGTGTTGTTGGTTAAACACTAAATGGTTTCTGGGTGGATCATCATCCATCTCTGCCTGAACACACCCTCCCCCGGGGGGGCAGAGTGGGGTAACCTCTGTGATAGATATACAAGCACCTCCGCTGGAGTTGAAAAGTCAGATCTAGATGGGACAATCCAAATCCATTCTGGGGGAGAGAGCAGTGTCTGATCTCCTGCTCTCTGACCCATTGGAGGATGGTGGGAGTGGGGACCATGCACCACATGGGATAATCTGCAGGTGCCTTTTCAAGCGAGTGCAGATACAAAGTTAAAATAGTAACTTTAGTCACCCTCGCTCTTGTCTGCCTATCCATGCCATCGTGCAATATCACCCAGCCATGTGTCCCTCCTATGATGTCAGCCCCACATGAGCTGACCCTTATCCTCACTCCGTTTATAAAATTCTTCCTACCTCTCCATTTTCAAACTTTCTTCTTAGTTGTGCCACTCTCCCACTCGTCTCCTATCCAGAATGTCATTCAAGCTCAGTTGACCAAGTACCTCCTCCTGATGTCGTTTTCGACCTACTCCATGATAACTAGTTAACCAATCGCTCCTGTCCACATGTAAATTTCTCAAATACTTGTAAAACATGAATAAGGTGGCTCCCATCTTGGTGACCTCTATTTTGACCTGTATGGAAACTATTTCAGTGGAGAAGACCCATTCTAGGTAGTTGACTCTAGGTTATAATATCAAATTACACCCGTTGGGCACTATTTTTCCAAATACATCTCCTAGTTGGCCACAACCTACATTGAAAAGAAAAATTTCTTTGTTTCTTCCTTTGAGGCCAAAATCCTTGAAGTAACCCCATAGCTGATTCAAAAGGTCCTGGTTTACCCCACCTCTCCTGAACCCAAACAATTTACTGATGTCTCCTATTGTATCATTACTCTACCCTCCCAATCAATGAACAACAATATTTCTTTCAGATGGTCCTGACCCTTGGCATACAAGCTCTGCTTGTAGCTGATAGCTTCCCTATCATCATCTATTCTAAACCCATCCAACCCATCTGATCCCTAATTTCTCATTTGGTGGGGGATGATGATGCTAGCATAGAAAAAAAAATCTACCATGGGTTTTTTAAGGCAAATGATGCGATCAAGGAAACTTTTAGGGGCTAATATTCACAGGTGGGCTTTTTCCATTATTTTTCCAAAAAAAAGATTCTCCAATTTCCATTTTTCTAAAAATTCTTCACCTAACGTTTATAGTATAAATGATTTTACGCTTAAAAATTCCAAAAATTTATGCGAGACTATATATAAAAGCATTAGGAATTTGAATAGTTTGATAAAAATATCAACAAACATTTTATAATTTTCATATTAGGTACTAGTGAGATTCACCAAGGTTTATAAACTTTAAGATAAATTTATGTTATTAAAATTTTCCCTAGATCATTTAGCCTAACCACCTATTTGATATCCTAGCTTACCTTTCTAAGGCCATAATATTTCAGCTGCACCATTTTTCCACCATATCATTTTTCAGGTACTATTGTTTGTTGTTCTATTTATTTTTATATACTCATATGGATGTGTTTGAGTGCCTCGGCCACAACTTAGTGGATGGAAGCAAGTAGAGGAAATTTTTGTTCGACCGAGACTCCTACTAGTATACAGTGATGCCTTTTCGGTTGAAGAATGCGCCTGCTATTTTTTCTAGAGCTATAATTGTAGCGTTCAAGGAGTACATACAAACATTTATGGAAGTTTACTTTGATGATTGGACAATATTTGGGCTATTAGAGATGCATGTGGAAAGCTTAAGATTGATGCTGGACACATGTAGGCATTATAAAATATCATGTAACGTGGAGAAGTGCATCTTTTGTGCACCATTTGGAATGTTTTTGGGACATGTGGTTTGCAAATAGGGATTGATGGTTGATCTAGTGAAGATCAAAGTCATTGTGAACCTACCAGCATCGAAAATAGTAAGACAAATGTGTAATACACTAGGATACATTGGCTACTACAAGAAGTTTATAAAAGGATATGCGCATATAACTACACCGATGGAGAAGTTTTTGAAGAAGGATATGACCTTTGAGTGGGATGAAGAATGCCATAAGAGCTTGGATGTGCTGAAAGAAAAGATGGTAACTACACCAATTCTAGTTTCCCAGGATTGGAAGAAAGAGTTTCATGTGAATGTTAATGCATCTTGCATAACTTTGGGAGTAGTATTAGTGTAGCCAAGAGCAGGATAAATTGATCATCCCATAGGATTCACAAGCAGGAAGTTTTCCAATGAAGAAAAGAACTACAACATAACAGAAAGAGAGGGATTAGCTATGGTATATTCATTACAGAAGTTCAGGTACTATTTTTTGGGGGCACATTTCAAAATGTTCATTGATCACTCCCTGCTAAAGTACTTAGTGAATAAGCCTATTTAGGAGGTAAGATTTGTCGATGGTTGTTATTGTTTCAGGAATATGACTTTGAAGTCATAGTGAAGCAAGGGAAATTTAAAGTTGGGCTGGATCATCTATTAAGAATAGACACAGGTGAAGAACCCACAAATATTGATGATAACTTGCTCGATGCATAACTATTTGCAATTAGAGTTGCAGACGATCACTTCATGGATATTATTCTATTTCTAAACATAGGAATTGTGCCCACAGAGTAAAAGGTGAAGAAAAAGAAGGATTTAGTGGTTCGAGTAGTTAATTTCTCACTAATTGTTGGATACTCATACAAAATGGGACAGGACGAAGTACTACGTAGACACATTGTTGAACGTGAACGATAAAGTATTCTGACAAAATCTCATGGAGGAGTCACAAGAGGGAATTATGCAAGAAAATCCATTATGTAGAAGATACTAAGAGTTGGGTTATGGTGGCCTATAGTACATATGGATGCAAAAAAACTATGCCAAGCATGTGATGTATGTCAAAGAATAAGAAAGCCATCTAGAAGAGAGGAGATGTTACTGGTACCACAGGTAACTTTCCAGGATTTTGACAAATATCCAATTGAATTTGGTGGACCCATCATTCTGCTAGGAAAGAAGCTTTTAGCAAGGTATATCCTTAGTGCGAGTGATTATTTGACAAGATGTGCTGAAGTGCAAACAGTGAGGGATTTTAGTGTAAAAACCACTATGAAGTTCATCTTTGAATATATAGTATCTAGGTTTGTCTATTCGAAGATCTTGATGGGTGACTAAGGCACACTTTTTTTTAAGAAGACCAATGAAGCACTAACTAAGGGATTTCAAGTTTATCACCAGAACAACACTCCCTATCATCCTCAGGAAAATGGAATAGTGGAAGCATTCAATAAGATTATGGAGAATGCATTGACTAAGGTATGCAATGTGAACAAAGATGATTGATATGTGAGGATTCCAGTGGTGTTGTGGGCATACAGGACAATATACAAGAAACTGATAGGGAAGACACTATTTAGCTTGATATATGGACAGGAAGTAGTTATGCCTATGGAACACATAGTGCCAAGTTTGATAATTGCATCTATCACAAATATGGCCGATCCTGATGTTACCAATGAAAGAATGTCACAGATATTAGCACTAGAAGAAGATATGTTCATAGCACGGTTCCATTAGCAAGTGAAGAAAGAAAGGGAGAAAGTCTGGCATGATAGGCATATCAAGAAGAAGACATTCTGTGAAGAAGATCTTGTATTATTATATGATAGCAAGTTCGCAAAGTTTCTAGAAAAATTTAAAACACATTGGTTAGGGCCATATATCATAAAGCACAAATCTGATACCGATGTAGTTCCACATGCAATGTTAAATTGTCAGTTCATTCTAAGATGAGTAAATGGTAGTAGTTTGAAGATATACAGGGACAACTCTGTCCCTGGAGCTTCACACTAAAAATTGAAGGGGAGGAAGTCTTGGCGCCACCTTTAGTTGAAGTGGGCGTAGGACTATAAACTACTCTACAGAAAGGGACTTCACCGAAGGAAGAATATTGTGCAATACTTAGGAGTATGACAAATTGTGAAGGAGTTGCAACAAAGAAAAGGGGACTGCGCTAAGAAATAAGATTCATTGAAGTTGGCCAAACAATATGACTGTTGGAAGGAAAAATCTACCATTAAAAAGAAATTATCATTAACAGACATGAGAAAAGAGCATTAATGAAGCACATTTGGTTGTATCTAGCCCCATACCTACATTGAATGAGCATATCTTGAAGTAACTATGAGGCTAGAATTCAAATTTGTTATAAGAACTAGACCCCGTGCCAAATTTGACACTTTCATTGTTAGAAGGAGAGACACAAAGACTACAACAGGTTAGAGGAAAAAGCAAAAAGCAAACAAGACCAAGGGTACAGAAGCGCTTGCCCTCAATAATGGGGACATCAACGAAATAGGAGAGATGGTCCAAGAGATCACTATAGGGAACTAGGAAAGAATTGATGATCATTATAGAACGATCTTGACAGAGGTACAGAAGGGAATCATGGAGCTGAAGGAATTGCCACAAGTGGAAAAATAACTAGAAGAATGAACTCAGCCATTGCAGGGAGAACAAAGGGTAGAAACATGATTTGGTGGTAGATTTGTGCAGGTGTTAGATGGGGAACTACATTGGTACTCACTGGAAGACAAAGAACAAGCCAAAGTATGAAAGAATTTTAACATGAATATTTCTTCATTGCATATCCATATGTTGCATGAATTCCATAAAAGTCTCACAACTAAGCTAAAGGAGAGGGAACAGGGAACCTCGATGATAACAATACAGACATAAAAGGAGAAAGGTGCACTGAAGAAGAAGATGGAAGAGGTGGAAAATCATAGCGATGATGCAATTCAGCGATAAGAAGAGATAGAAAAATCCATCTAGGAGAGTTGCAGTACAGTCTCGAATCTGAAGATCGCTGACAGAGAACCACTAGCAGAAAAGGTTGCTAAGATCACCCTCGCATTCAAGGAATCAAAGAATACATTGGCAAAGTTCAAATTTGAGGATGAAACACAGATATTAGAGCTATGAATAAGGTTGTAACCAACCATGACACCGAAATTATGGGAGAAGAGATATAAATATTTAAATGCAACGTTGAAAGACATCTCTAATATAGTGGCATACTGTGGGAAGTTATTTGATGACACGATGCAGATTTGGATTGCACTGTAGGAATCCAAACATCTATAAGATAAAGGAGGAACTACAAGTTAAGAAAAAGTAGCGCGATGAGATCTTGGCACTTGTCAAGACCTTACCAGTCTTACAGAGACTCGCCAACATTACTGAAGGGAAGAACCTCCAAAAGTAGATAGATGAGCTTTGGAGGAACGAGATGATATTACAAGCACAAACTCAGCTATGGTAGGATGAGGAACTCAAACTATCTTAAGTAGTGGACAACAAGGTCAAGGAGTTAAAGAGAAGGGAGGTGGAGATAACGCAGAAGGTTGTTGCCCTAACCACTGAGGCGTTATTGGAAGAGACGTGCAAACAGGAGAAGCACATGGTAGAGATGATCCAATAGTACAATGCAATGTACAACGAGATAGAAACAAAAATGAAGGGAACCGCAGCTAAGTGACTCGGGATGAGTCACAAGTGAGTGTTGGGGGCCTGTTGGGCACAACCCAACTTGGTCCAAGTTTTTGGTCAAAGACTGCAATTTGAGTAGCAGAGTGCATGGAGCTGGCGAAGTTTTATTCATCACACAATGTTTAGCGGCTTTGGGGTAGGTCAAAATCCCCTTATTTTGTAAGGGGTTTTGGGTATTAATCTTGTTTTTTGTAATCCATGTTATGTGGACCATGGTTGCTGTAATGATGTAAAGTATAAAATGAGATGTAATACTTTGTAAACAATATCATCATAGAATAATCCATAATAGAAGATCATAATCGATTGAGCCTTTGTTTTGAGTCTGTATTTTTGGGGAAGGATCCATAGCTGCATCCATGGAGGCTTGGAAGAGTCTGCAGCTAAGTGCATAAACCACCTATAGTTGGGTGTGTAGGTAGAAAAGGTATATGTATTGAAAATGTGTATTAATAAAGAAGATGTTTTGGCAAAGAATTGTGTATATTTCCATGTCATTCTTTGATGTTATTAATATCATTATGCATGCTTTTTATGAAATTGTGTGGAAGAATACATGTTATACAGTTTTTTGTTATTTGATGTGATAAGGGTAATTCTATAAATACAATCATCAATGTGAAGGAATTCACGTATGCGAAGTTATAGGTAGATAGAAGACATAAGTCAATACATGGATACCACAACACGCATATCCCTCTGGTTGCAGAAGCTTGGTTTTGTAGCCTCCCATAACCACTTCGGGTGAGATTGTGATCTTCTTGTAGGTCATTGCTGAAAGAGCCATTAGTTGAGGGATTTTTTGGTGTGCAATACACTCTGAACCTGGGTAAAGCCCCTTTAAATCAACAATTATGGTGGCTACTATCAGTTTATATCAAATTATATGGCCATTACATATAAAATTATCCATGGTTTTTCTCCCCAAGAGTTCTCCCCCAACAAAGAGAAATTCCCCAACTTATGAAAGATACTAAGGTAGGGGACTGATAAGTTTTTGAGGATCACATAGAGATCCACTGCATGAATTATCGTAGGGAAGCGATTGTCCCTATTTCAAAACTTGAGAGAAGACCTTTTACCTTCCTGTTTTGTGGATATAAACATCAAAGTTGTTGTATAAACAGACACTATAACAATAAAGTGCTTTTGGTGTATATTGATTTGGCTTTTCGAGTGGCTAGTAGCCACAAATTTTACTTTTTAGATCCAACTTCTTATTTCTAAACCTCTTTATGTATTCGTTGAATTACGTGAATAAAATATATATAATTTTCCAAAAAAATAAAATCAGTATTCTTTTTAATATTATAAAAAAATATTAATGTTAAATGCGATTTAAATATTATGTTCGTAAGCCCTTTTTTATTGGACATGGGGTGCACTCAAAGTTTCTTTTAAAGTCTTGAGGATGAGTCTTGTTCTAGGCTCGAAACATAGACAACACAAAATGAAATCTATGGAATATTCGAATTCTGAACCTCAAAAACCACACCATAGAAAACTGCAAACCATCAAAATGTATAATGTTTGTTGCATATTTACATATATAGGCTAACCCTTATTGAAATGTTATGGATTAATTTATTTTTTTGGGAATAAAAAATGTTAATTTAATAGTCTGAAATGAAACGTATTAACATATTTTTAGGTTTTAAAACATAATTAATAAAATTTAACTTATAATTTTTTTGGGTTTATTATTTTAATTTATTAAATAAAATTATTGAATTAGGCCATTTAGGTCGATTATCGTATTCAGTAGAAAATAGAATTAGAGAGTAGTATTACATAGCCACATGGAATTGTTTATTTTTCATTTTTCTAATTGAAAACAAAAAGCTACTTTTAAATTATTTTGTAGGAGTATCTCTTCTAGCTTGAAGCAAGGGAACATGAAGTTTGAGATGTAATACATACATTTATGGGATAGGTTGCAAGATCTAAAGAGACAAATATGTTCACAAAACCATATTTCCCGGGATAAACTCTAAAATTTGTGTTGGTATATAGGGAATTTGAAAATGTGTATGTCATCAAATTAATACAAGTTTATTTAATTGTTTTAATTAAATTGCATTATAAGTTTTAATCAAATTGCATTACAAGTTTAGATCACTTTTTCAAAGGTCATTTTTGCATTTAAAATTGTTTTTCCAAATCCTATCCATCCATAATCAGATGGACCCATAGCTAAGAAAGGCCATTGACGAGTGCTTACAGTGATCTAGAAGCATAATATTTTAGAAGTTTTTAGCAACTTAGATTATTTTGTCTAGTATTAAGAACGATGTTAAGGTTCAATGGGGAATATACCATAGGGAGACTTACAATTTGAGTAAGTTTATTTCTATTTGTATTAATTAACTACAAATTAAATGATTGGGCTAGTTATTTACCAATGAAAATTCTTTATCACGTTTAAGACTTTCTATAAATGTTCATCACTCACAACATAAATGGTTACACTAGTTATTTAATACTAAATATTATTTTCGTGTTTAAGGTTGTGATTTTGTGTAGTTAAGAAATTTTTTATTAAGGATTATTCGTTTGTTTGCAATGTTGTGCATGTCCCT
>APFE030063956.1:0-17670 GCA_000404065.3 Pinus taeda
GAACCTAAAATTAATTATTATCTTATTTTTATATTTATTTATTTTATTAATTATTAATATTAATATCATTAAATCTTATTAATCTATATTTTTTAATACTATATCTTTACCATATGAATCATATTTAATTAATACATTAAATTTTACCATTAAATTTATTCAAATTATTGGAATAAATATTATGGTGAATATTATTATCATATACCCATTATTTTACTAAAAATAAAGTTGAAACCTAGAACTCAATTGAACCTAAGAAACTATTATTTTTGTTTTATTTATGTATTTAATTAATCAATTTATTAATATTAATATCAAAATTTGCTCTTATGCCAAACTAATGAAATTATAAACTATTATCATAATATTAAGATAGAGAAGTTAATAGTATTATCATTAATATTAACTCATGGCTAATATTACTCGCTCCTAATTAGAGTCAAACTTTATATTTTTATAAGGGACTAATATTATTATTGCAAGGGTTAATATCGAATTATTTATAATCGATCATGTTATAACATTATCATAAGGATAATTTCATTTTCTCGGAAAAGGGTTCAGAAGATTCAATAATTATTAATTATAAATCCCACACCAGATTAAGGGAGGATAAAGGATAATATGAAACAAAAGAAAGGAAGGAATGAGGAGGCTAGGAAGACAAGGCTGGGATCCAACAACTACTAATCTTCCAGGCATCATCCCTATTAAGATTATTAGGCCTTTTTTCGATTTCAAGGGCCTCTCTAAACTTCCGATGGTGAAACTGAACAACCTTTGCAATGACACGAACCTCTTCAATACAGACATGATGTTAAGTCTTTTCGGCATGTTCGGCAAGGGCCGAGGACTTGGCCCTTCCATGCCTTGAGATAGAAAAGATAGATCAACGCTTTAGAATTCAGCGTCTTCGAGGGGGAAACCTCCTTTACATTATATAAATGAACAATTCTTGGATGATTCAAATGAAAAGACCTCCTCTCTATATATAGGAGTCTAAGGGGTCATAACATAATCAGAGCCTACATAACAAGTAATAATGTTAAGAGTCATGAATAACTAGTGGGCTTCTCTGGGGCAAATAGTAACAATATGGGCACTACATGGGTCATCAAATATAATAAGTGGGTGCACTAATAACAAGAAGGGGTTACACTAGTAGTATAGGGACCTAACATGCCCCTCTCCTTCAAAAAGTGTTGTCCTCAACGCTTGAGTAGTTCTTGATACTTTTGTATAAAATTATCGTCCTCCCATGTGGAATCTTCAATGGGTAAATTCTTCCACTTGATGAGATACTCTGAAATTGATCAATTTCAGAGCTGTCGGGTTCTTGTTTCTGTGATTGCTCGAGGTTCCAATATGGTTTTTCCTTCCTCTTCAATTTCTGGCAATATTGTTTGAATTGGGATCTTTTGCAACTTTTGAATAAGTGGCCATACTTCTTTGTCTTTCTTTCATTCATCCCTTGCTTCGTTTATCCAATCTGGTTGGATAATAGAAATAGCACAAAACAATGCTTCCATATCCTCATCCTTGAAGAGTCTTCCCATTCAGTAAGGTTGCCATTTTTTTAAGTGCATGTAATATTGCCAACATTTCCTTCTCATAAATAGCTTACTTGAGATGTAGCAGTAAAAATACCCAATCACCTACATCAAAACATTTTTCATTATGATGTTGATCTACCTGTTGTTTTGTTTGATTTTGCACCGAAGTGGCGTTATCCCTTAAAAGTTGGAGAACTTATTGTTGATGCTCGATGTGATATTTTACTGCTTGAACCGTTTTTTCTTGATATGTCCTTCTATCTCTAGAGTTTGGGGAATGGTAATTTCTTCCAATCCTTTACAAGATATGGTCGGATTCATTTATTGATGCTCGATGTGATTTTTCACTTCTTGAACATTTTTCTTATTGATATGTCCTTCTATCTTGATAGTTTGAGGAGTGGTAATTTCGTCCAATGAATTACAAGATATGGTTGGATCCATTTCTTCTTTCTTTATGTGATCTTTCATTTCTTGCACCTTTTTCTTCTTGATATGTCCTTCTATCTTGAGAGTTTGAGGTGTGGTAATTCTTGCCAATGCTTTACAAGATATGGTCTGATTCATTTCTTCTTTCTCTGTGGTGAGGTCCTGGCGTATATCCCCTTCTTTTGATGTTTCTTGATCATTTTCTTCCTTGTCTTCATAATCTATGTAAAATATTTTCTTCTTAGCACACTTATGACCTTTAGTGCATTTGCTATCACAATTGTAACAAAGTCCTTTTTCTCTTTTTTCTTCCAATTGTTGTGGTGTAACCCTTGTAGGTTGTGGAAGACTATGAGAAACAACACTTCCATCTTTATAGTTGTGAGGAGTATGCTTCCTGGTTTCTATAATTTTTCTTTCCACTATGTCACAAAGCCCTTTTACTCTTTCCAATTGTTGTGGTGTTGCTCTAAATAAGGTGTTGCTCTTTGTATCCTCATAATGTGCTATCATTTCCTACATGAAAATTGACCACGTAACAAGTTGTTTACGAGAACAAATCCCTCCATACCATAAAAATTGATCCGGTTCTAAATATGAAGATGCAATACATACCTTTTGTAACAGTGGTACACCATGTAGATCAAAATATTGCTCCATCTGAAGTATCCAATTTACCGGATCCTTGCCATCAAACTTCCTCATCTTTCTTTTTCTTGATTTTAGGAGCTCGATCTTGAAACGACTGTAACTCTTTACTTTTAGATCTTTAAGTTCCGAAATTGCAACCTATAGTAGCCCTCTATGTCCTCTTTCAAATGCCACTAGTCTGATCGAAATTGGATTCTCCAAGAAAGCGTTATGCACAATCTCCCACAGTGACCTGATTATAGACTAGTTCAGTAGAGCAAACTTGTACGACGTGCCACAAGTCACTGTTTCAACCTTTGGCTCTGAAAAATATATACAAGAAGCTACAGTCAGTCCTCTTTCTATACCTTCTTACGTAATTTCAATATGATGCTCAGAGAGATAGTTATGATGATTTTCACGAGGGCACATGTTTGGAATGTAATTTAGAAGTCTGCAAAAAGGCCAAATTCCCCAGATCATATCTCCGCAAACGTGGCGTGAAAAGCTTTGAAACTCGGACCTGAGGTTTAGCGCGATTTCTTATCAAATGGGTTTTAGTTTTAGATTCTGCAACACCATAGAAAAAAAGTTATAGTGAAAATTCCATGATGACTTATTTGAAGTAGCAAAACCCTAGAATCGAAAGCTTTGATAACAAATGTTATGAAACAAGCTCAAGAAAATATAGAAAAGATAGATCAACACCTTATAATTTAGCCTCTTCGAGGGGGAAACCTCCTTTACATTACATAAATCAACAATTCTTCGATGATACAAATGAAAAGACCTCCTTTCTATATATAGGAGTCTAAGGGGTCATAGCATAATTAGAGTCGACATAACAATAATAATGTAAGGGCACAATAATAACAATAGTGGGCCTCTATGGGGCACAATAGTAACAATATGGGCACTACATGGGTACATCAATGTAATAAATGGGTTGTACTAATAACAATAACGGGTTACACTAGTAGTATGGGGGCCTAACATTATCCATGATTTATGATATCACAAATGCCCCTGATAGAAAATATTTTGCATCTTTGGGTAAATTAGCTACTATGATATTATGTTCATAGAGCATATTTGTAGAAGATAATTATTCAAAGGATGGAATTACTTCCTTAAGTTCTGTAGGTTTTTATGTAAGTATACATTTTCAATAGACACCTTGTTATTGGCTTAATTGATAACGAGTTTGGAGTCTCCCAACATGAAATTTTTTAATAGTTTTTAGTCGAGCAATTGTGATTTTCTTTAAATGCTATAAAGTCTTGGCACTTATTTGTTCCACACCTAGAAGTGTATCTAACTTTAATGGAGAGAGGATGAGAAATATAGACAACCAGTTTGACCCCACATCTTGGAAAATTTCCCTGTGAAGCACCATCAGGAAGGCCCAAGGAATGACATGATCAAGAGGTGGAACAAAAGTATTGTTAAAACAAAAGATAGTAGATTTACTAGCCCAACATATACTATTTATAAGTATACATGGAAATCCTTTAAAACAATTAGTGACTTGATTGTGTTTCCATCATTTTAGGCATTTTTATAGTGTGGATTGATTCCATGAGGCCTTGATGTATAGATATTTCATCACCTTTCCACATACCTACATTATTTATTGACAAATAATAGAGAGATGTGAGAAGATTTCATCTAAATATTTCCACAATCTACAACAACTGAAGCCCACCCAACCCTGTTTCTACATATTTTCCCAAGTGAGCATCTTATTATTAGTGGCTAACCAAAAAATGATTTTGGATTTAACAAGAAGATGAAACTTCCTCAAAGGGATCTACAACCATTTTTTTTTACCCCTATGAAAAGTAATTTAGAAAATGACTCATGGTCAAGTATTGTATGAAGCATTCATTGCTATGGTTCTTTGATGATCTGTTTTTGTATGAATAGTTTTTGTCTGCTAATAAAAATTACATATTTCTAAATATATGCTTGCTTATTGCCTCTTGTGATGAGGTTTCATTAATTGTTTGTGCATACAATAAGGTAAATTTCCTTGAGTTTTAACATGACATTCATGAGAAAAATAAATTCAAAACAAATATTGAACAATAGACATTCAAGGTAGCAAAAATCATCAAAGAGACACTTTAGCACAAAGTTTTGATGCAGGAGTTCACCCCTCCTGGGCTACATCTCCTTGGTCTAGATTCCATGGTTTGGGCCTTTGTATTAGCTCAATATGGAAAAATGTTGTTTTACAAAGCTCTATGGATCCCAGTACCTATACCAATGTGTTCAGAATGATCAAATTAACCAAGAACACCTCCTTCTAAGCTCATTTTGGTCAAACATTGACTTCTCTATGGCTCAGTCATTATTTTCCTACATTTTCTCCTCTAATTATGGAATATCTCTAGTTAGCCTTGCTAATTCTAGAGGTAGGCCCGAATTTGGGGGCACCGCCAAAATCACCACTAGTTTAGCTCGTAGTTAATTAAGTCTTAAACTGTGCTTAATTATTTTTAAAATAGGATTAACGCTAACATAAATCGTAACCTCCAACAACTTTGGTGGAAAGTTCACATGTGGAATTAATTAACCAGTGTGGTTTTGGAGCCACTGGATTAGTTGACTGTTTGGGGTTATGGTGAATGTTCACATGTGGAAACCGCTAACCGTTATGGAGTTGTTATGATAGAGCCACCCGAGTTAACACAAATAGTTTGTGCTTTTGTAACATTATGTTCACATGCGACCATTACAGAGTGGTTAGATTGGAACTGCCAATTCATAATCGTGACTATTGACGTTGGTTCTGTTGTGTTCACATGGGGGCAGGGTTAGCCTGCCGGTTGACCCTCCCCTATCTGCCAACCTCCAAATTGCTTAACTTCAAATAGAGGCAGGGTTCTTCGATGGTAAGAACCATGGTGTAGAGCAGGTGATTAAGGCACGATGATGGTAGGCTGGAGTTCATGGGTTCGACCCGACCTCCAACCAAAATTTTTCTCCATTATACATACCTCCAACCCAATATTTGGGAGACTCGATACAGTTGGATATTCTACTAGAGAGTGTGCTTGATCTGTGTGTCCATGATCCAATCAGTTGCAACTTTCTCCATGCAATCTGGATTTAACTCTGTGGGTGTGAGCTATTTGGCAATGTCGAATGTGTCTATTAATGGTGGAAAGTATGCCCGAAGGCGATCCACATTGAACAATAGGTACAAGCTAAGAAATGGGGGAATGCTGAGGTCAAATGCATTATCTCCGACAACCTTAGTAATGGTCTAAGTACCATATGGGAGTGGTATGAGTCTCCGATAGGCTCTAGTAAGGCATTCCTTTTGCAAATGCAACCAGACATTTTCGTCCAGCTGAAAATTATGTGGCGCCCAATGTTGAACATGTCACTGCTTATACTTGGCATTTGATTTCTCTAGATCATCATGGACGTGTTGGAAATATATGTTGGATGTGCTCAATGAAGTTGTTTGCCTTATCTGTTTTGTACTGGACATGAGTGGAATCTACGTGAGTAGCTACCAATGGCATGACCACATGAATGGGACATAGTGGCTGGAATCCCAAGCCCACCTGAAAAGGGTTGTGTCCAGTCGAGCTATGGAGGGCCCGGTTATAGCTATGTTGAACATAGGGGAGTCTCTCGTCCCATGTGTGTGGATTATTTGAGTTGTACATGCACAAAATTTGCACAATCATCCTATTGACAACCTCTGTCTAGCCATCAGTTTGAGGATGGAAGGTTGTGGAATTAGTGAGTTTTGTGTCCAGCATCGACTAGAGGCTAGACCAAAATGTACTAAGGAACCTGCTATCCTGATCTAAGATGGTAGACCATTGGGATCCCAAAGTGTACCCACACTCATTCAAAGAAGAGTTTAGAAATGGCTTCTACTGTGATATTCTTCTTGTAGGCCACCATAATGGCCATCTTCGAGAACCTGCCGATGACAACAAAAAAACAATCATTTCCATGCTTAGTGGAGGGAAAGCCTGACATGTAATCCATGGATATGGATTCCCAAGATCGACTAGGGGTAGGCAATGGGGTATAGAGGCCTTGCTTCTTGATGGTCGGCTTGGCAATGATGCAAGAAGTGCATGATCTGATGTACTTCCCGACATCCTGTCAAAGATTCCGCTAATAAAAATACTTCTACAATACTGCCACCATTTTCTCGACCCGGATATGCCCAACAGATCGACTGTTGTGTGCTTCCAAAATCATCTTGCCACAGTCGCTTAAAGGAACACAAAGGTGAGCCAGGTGGCATAACAAGACATCCTGAAGGTGAAAATCTAGAACATGCTGACCCTCCAAGAGTGTTTGGTATGTATAGCCAAATTATGGGTTGCTTTATTAGAGAAGTGGCCAATCAGAAGTCTCGTGCCCACAAGATTTGAGCACTATGGTTAATGCCATGATCGGTGGTCGACTAAGGCAATTTGAAACATTATTGGTGCTTCCCTTCTTATACTTGACGTTCAAATGGAACTGTTGCATGTATGTGGACCACTTCTGATGGCGATCATTCTACAATTTCCCTTGGGTTTGTATGAACTAGAGGGGTCAGTGGTCTATGTGGATGACCGTTTCCTTCCCCAAAATGTGATGTTTCCATTGTCGGCAGGCCTGCAAAATGGAATGTATCTCTTTGTCATAAGTGGGATAATTCCTGACTGTGACTGAAAGTTTCTCACTGTGATATGCCACTGGATGCCTGTGTTGAGTAACGACAGCCCCAATAGCATAGTCAGAGGCATCTCTCTCGACCTAAAATGGTTGTTGAAAGTCCGTCAATGCGAGAACTGGTGTCGAGTGGAGGCAATATTTCAACTTTGTGAATGCCTTCTATTGAGATTAGACCAAAAGAATTTTTCTTTCGCTACTCTCTTGGTGACTCGACTCAAGGGCCAAGTGATATGAGAAAATCCCAACACAAACCTATGGTAGAAGTTGGCAAGACCTAGAAAGTTGCAGATCTCTTTTAGAGTGGTTGGATAAGGCCAATCCCAAATGATTTATATTTTGTCTAGATCTACATGCACCCCCTATTCATTAACAAGGTATCCCAGATACTGAACCTGTGCCATGCCAAAAGTGCATTTCTCCAAATTGGCACATAACTTGTGTTGCCGTAGTGTTTGGAGAACTTGCGAGATGTGGTGGAGGTCCTCTTCCCAACTCTGGCTGAAGATTAGGATGTCATCCAAGTATACCACTACAAATGAGTTGGTGAAGGGCTGCAAGATGTCATCCATTAGCCTCATGAAGGTTGTAGGAGCATTCGTCAATCGAAAAGCCATAACCAACCATTTGAAAAGGCCCTCCTTGGCTTTGAAGGTAGTCTTCCACACATCAAAGGGTTCAATTGGTACCTGATGATATCTTGACTTCAAATCGATCTTGCTAAAATATTTGCCCCCTTGAATTGGTCCAGGAGGTCATCAATCCATGGGATCGGGTACCTATTACGGATAGTGATCTTGTTCAGTGCCCGATAATCAATATAGAGTCTCCAAGTCCCATCCTTCTTCTGTACCAACATGATTGGGCTCCCACGGGGTGATAGCTCCTCAATGCGCCTCTTGATTTCATCATTCTCCAGAACGAAGCATCAATAGATTGGTCGGATGGGCAACAAGTCACCTGGGGTCAGATCGATGGAGTGCTTCACCTGAAAGTGTAGAGGAACCCCTGTGGGGGAGGTGAACATGTGCTCATAAACCTCCATGACCTTGTCCATCTGTAGTTGTCATGAGGAGGGGCACTATCTGGAGGTCATGGCCACCATCTTCTTCTTTCCTTGAGGGTGTATCATCAGGGAAAATTTTTTCCCAATTGTGGAAATGAGCTTACTACATTGTTTTGCAGTAACCTAAGAGATGGCGGTAGGCGGTACTACCTCCGGTATCATATACAACTTATTTCCCAAAGTAAGAATAATAGCACATGGCCTGGATTCATACATAGCATGTCACCTCCACAAGTATGACTGTCCCAATAATACATCACAAACTTCAAGGGGAGCAATGTCACACAATACCTCATCCATGAAGGGCTTGATGTTGAATGGAAGGCGACACTACTGGTTCACACAAACATCCCATCCTTGGTGAAGCCACCCAATGGTGTATGGTTGTGGATGTGTTGTGGTCGGTAAGTCCAGCCGCTTCATGACCTCTTCCGAAATGAGGTTCTTTTGGCTCCCGTTGTTGATAATGAACTATAGCGGGGATCCCTTTACCCACATCTGCGAGTGGAAGAGACGCTCCTCCTCCTCTAGATCTTCAGTTTCCTCCTTCTAGATCTTCATGATGGCAACAGTGGTGTTGGACTCTACATCAATAATCTGCTTCCCTTTTTCATTCCCCTTGTCGAGTTCTAACTCAGATTTAGAACATGCATCTGATTTTGAAACATTTAGCTCAACCACTAGTGACTGCCTAGCCCGATACTCACTTATGTTGTGAGTGGAGCTCTTATGGAACTCACACTATTTTCCCGTGTCCTTTCTCTGCTTCGTGGTGCTATTCATCGCTCGTAGCTTTCGCGGGTTTTCTTGGGCCACCTGACCTTGGCTTTGTCCTTTGTTTTGTGGTTTGGTGGCGCCTTTCCCTTGCTTTAGATTCGCAGATCCAAAGTCTCACCTCTTCTGTTTAAACTTCTACTTGACCTTGATAGAATATTGGTATGTCATGCCAAGCGAGGAGATGTTCAAAAATTCTATTTCTTCCTGGATGTACTTGTGCAGGCAGCCATAGTATTTGAGTATCAAATGCTACTCAAAATCCTTGATACCCAACTTTGTGCGAAGGGTATGGAAAAGATTGGTGAACTCCGGCACATCTTGGTCCCTTCCCTGCTGCAGTGTGGTCCACTTTATTTATTCAATCCTCCTAGCTTCCGATAGGGTAGCACTGCTCCTTGATGGTATACCAGAATGAATTCCAGGGAGGTGTAGCTGAAAATAGTGAGCCAATACTTTCATTCTTCTACTCATAGTAGGTTTCCGACCAATCCTTGATGTGGGGGGCTACTTTCAGAAGAGTGAAAGCAATCTTTTCCTGAATCAAAACTTCATGAACAAAAAAAAAACCCTCTAGTAGATTTAACCATATATCTACGACATCTGAATCTATCTGAGCCTCGAATATGGGGATTTCAAAATTAACTTGTACCTTAAAGGGCATGGTGTTTCTAGAGTAGCTGCTGGAAGCTGATGTGTTGCCTTTGGGTAGTAGCTAAAGGATCTGGGAAAAGTTGTCCATCATCGCATTCCTTTGTCGCTCGAGGGCTTCTTTGAGCAATATTTTGATAAGATCTCCTGCTCCCTCGTCTTTCTTCTCATCCACTGTGGGAGGCCATCAAGATTTGCAAGGCTTGTCTTGTAAAGGTTCAATCAGTTCAGGCCCTAACTCCTTATATCCTGACCTCGTTGGGGACATGCAAAGAAAAGAAAAGAAAAAAAACAGATTGCTCTGATACCGCTGATCTGGCTTTAAACAGGAATGCAAAAAATTACAGAGATAACCATAAACATTGTGATGTAGTGGAAATAATACTTCATTTCATTAATGTAAAATACTAAAATATGCTTACAAACAACAATGGAAATAAACCAACTAGGGCGATGGTAGCTTATCTCTGAGAAGAGATGTGGAGGATACATGCCTTTAAACTATGTTAAAATGAGGCTCGAAGGTCTATTTATTGTTGAGAAACAATGGAAAACCCTAAACATCCAAAAACATAATCATATTAGATGAAACACCAAACTGTGGGCCCCGTTTGGGTAAATTGGTACATTAACTTCCTGGGGTTGTAACTTTGGCATACGATCTTCGTTTGATGCGTACAATATCTCGTTAGAAATATCTACTCGAGAACTACAACTTTGGGAGGAGCAACATTAGACAATGAACCAATGTTGCTCCCAATTTTCCCAAAAAAATCGTTTACGGCCTCAAAACGGCTTCAGAAGTTTAGGACCTGAAAAACTGCTAAAATTAGTAAATTGTGCTACAATTTAGGAGACTGGAAAGCTAAAAGAAACAATGGTCGGGGTCCAAGTGGACATGGTGGGTGGCCCCCAATATCCACATGGATTAGTGGTGGCCTCCGGGTTTGCCACATGGCATTCTTCCATTGGTCCAAAAATGAATTAAAAATGCGCCAGCAAACAACTGTACAATCCAACTAGATAATCACACTTGTCCATGCCTCATTAGAAATTGACCTATGTTGACCATGCCTAGTCACCTACCATGTCAAAAGTATGGGTTTCTCACTGTGCAATGACTGGGCATTTTTTTCGCAAATTCAGCTTGTCTAGCAAAGTGATCAGAACACAATAAATTTCTCATACGAATTTGGTTTTTTAAAAAATGAGTTGTATTAGGACTGTTTTTCCAATACGGGCGCGATCATTCAAGTTTCGAGCCATTCTTATAACTTTGATTTTTGATATAAATGCTAAGCACCTGATCATTTCTCCCCACTAGAAGCCTTTTGGAACCAAAAGATACTATTATTTTTTCAGCAAGTGATGGTACAACTCCCTCACCTTCTCGGTCTGTAGCCATTTGGCTTGAGAAGGCTTTTATCCCTTGAGTCCCACTCTAAGGTATTCGACATCCCCTCTCGTTGAAGTTCTAGTTATATTTTCAAGTATGAGATCTTGTTGAAGCTCATCTAGATATTCTAGCTAGAAATCATTTATTTATGGTAGCTGAATATGCTCTCCTTGATCATCAATCAAAGGAGGCTCAAACAATCTCAAATTCTCAACATTAACAACATAGTATATTTGTATATAATGAGGCAAAGCTTAAATGGATTGTTACCAATATTTTCCTTAATTTTAAAAGGACCATAACAAATTGGTTTAAGCCTTTTACCTTCCAATTGAAGTCTCTCTTTTCTAATATATAACCAAACTTCATCACCAACTTGAAATTTGTGATCAACCCGATGTTTTTCATGCCTTGCCTTGTAGCTACTTTGACTTTTCTCAAGTTGTTCTTGCATTGTATGATGTATCAACTGAATTTTCTCTATGAGCTTCCTTGCCTTATTGATGTAAGTTTGAACTTCGATCGCGACATGTTTCTCAAAGATGAATTCCAATGGAAATCTTGGCAAGTACTCATAAGATGCCTCAAATGGCGATGTATTTGTGGAAGAATGATTTTCCCTATTGTAGGTAATGCAACTGTTCATCCCACAATTTGGGATGTGTGTTGAAAAATCCTCTAAGAAGATGAATAACTATTCGATTGAACACCTTGGTTTTTCCATCTGTTTTGGGATGAAAGACTGTACTCTTCTTTAACTTTGTGCCCATCATGTCCCAGAAATTTGACCCAAAATACCCAACAAATCGAGAATCTTGATCACTTACAATAGAAGTAGGAAGACCAAAACGAACCCAAATGTTTTGGAAGAAATGATGAGCTATTTGTTCAGATCTAATTCTCATTTTAGATGGTGTTAGTATGCACATTTTGTTGCACCTGTCTACAACTACATACAAGTAATCATGACCTTTCCTTGACCATGGAATACCTCGTACAAAATCAATTCATATACTCTCCCATGGACGTGAAGGTACTGAAAGTGGAGTGTACAAACAAAGTTTCCTATTGCTAGGATTACCTGTAGCACATAAAGAGCATCCTCTAATGAAATGAGAAACATTATCCAACATGCGTGGCCAATAAGAATACCTTTGAAGATTTGCTATTGTCTTGCCTATGCAAAAGTATCTAGCAATCAATGAAGTGTGCACCTCCCTTATGATATTGTTTCTTTCTCCCTATGGAATCCACAACTTTCCCAAGTGATACAATAAACTATTAGGTACATGATAATCCAACTCTCCAATTTGATTTCCTTGACTCAATATTGCATATACTTCTTGAAAGTCACTATCATTTGCATATTGTTCTATGTAACCTTCATGATAAATAGAATTATGCTTGAGTATAATAGATGAATTTACAATATGCCTTGAAAGCATACCAACTACCTTATTGTGGATTCCCTTTTTATACCTGATAACAAAATTAAATTGTTGTAGAAAACCCATCCATATGAAATGTCGTGACTACTGCAACATTGACTGTGACTGAAAGTACTGCAATGGTTGATGGTCGGTATGGATGATGGGCTACTCCCCCATCAAATAGTCCCTCCATTTCCTAACACTTTCTACCAATGCCTAAATATATTTGTCATATGTGGGATAGTTAGTTACATCTCCATTAAACATTTCATAATGAAATGGAATGAGCTTACCATGGTGCAATAGAACTTCTCCCATGGCATAATCACTTGCATCCATTTGAATCTCGAATGGCTATCTAAGATTCAGAAGTGCTAATACTGGTGTTGAACTTATATTTTGATTCAAAGCATTAAATTATTTCTATTGTACATCTCCCCAATGGAAGACTTTCTTGACACTTGTCAATGCATGTAATGGAGTTGCAATGGAACAAAAATTAGCAATAAACTTTCTCCAATATTGTGCTTCCCGTAAAAAGCTTCTTACCTATGTAACTATATTGAGTTTTGGCCAATTCAGAATGACCTCAACCTTAGGGGGGGTCTATATTTAGCTCACCTCTTCCAACAATGTGTCCCAAATACACTAAATAAGTCTTGCCAAATTCATTCTTCGACATCTTTAAAGAAAAAAAAATCTTTTCTGAAGATATCAAGTACCTTTCTTAATGCATGACATGTTCATCTCTTGACTTGCTGAATATGGGGATATAACCTAAGCAGACATTGATAAAATCATATAGAAATGTTCTCAACACATCATTCATTACCCTCATGAAAGTAGCTGGAGCATTTGTAAGACTGAAAGGCATAACAAGCCACTCATACAATCCTTGTTTAGTTTTAAATGCAATATTCCAAATGTCTTCTTCAACTATCCCAACTTGATGATAACCAATTCGTAAATCTAAGTTAGTGAAATTCTTCGTGTACCACAAATGATCAAGAAAATCATCAATTCTTGGTAGTGGATAACGATTATTTACTATGATTTGTTTAGTGCATGGAAATCCGCACACATGCGCCAAGTTCCATCCTTCTTTGGCACCAAGACAATGGGCGAACCACATGGCAAAGTAGATTGGTGAATGATACCCTTTTTCAAAAATTCTTGAATTTTCTTTTTGATTTCCAAGCTCTCCACAATAGACATGTGATACATGCCAATGTTCAGAAGTGGAACATCCTATTGCAAACGAATTTCATGCTAAATTCCCTTCTTGGGAGGCAACCCCTTCGGTTCCTAAAACATCTTGCCATGCTTGCTTAACACATCAAACAAATAAGATTTCAATTTATCATCATAACCTTCAAAATATTGATAATCAATGTCATTCTTTTTATTGAGCAGGAGAAGCATAAAATATTTAGTGGAATTTACTAGTCTCTTCATCTGTCCTACATTAACCAAAGAAATGTTCAACTTTTTGCGATGGGCTCTCACTATGTACTCCACCTAGTTCTTGAGAAATATGTATTTTTTGTCATGCTGATAAAATACTACTTTTATATCATACAAATAAGGACTACCCAAAATGATTCTTGAGATGCCAAGTGGAACTACATCTAACTCAACTTCATCAATGAATTTTTCAATAATAGCGAACTTGAATAAACACTTCGTTGTAACTTGTAATTTTGCATTGTTAACTATCCAACGAAACGGATATGGCTTATGATGAGGTACAGTTTCAAGGTTTAGTTTTTTTACCAAGTACTCTGAAATGAAGTTTGATTGTGACCTACGATCAAATAATGCATCAATATTTGTATGATTTGAAATCACTCTACATGAAACAACTATATTCTTGACTCTTCATTTGGAGTGTTGTCTTGACTATGCAATGAACTAGTGCTTGCAACGGTTTCTTTTCCTTTTGTAACCATGTCTAAGATCTTGGTATCATCCCCAAAAATTGAACCAAGGTCATGTTGTGTGGTAGCACATGTCTTTTGTTTTTCCTTATTGTTTTGTTTCTTAGGCCTTAATTCAGGATGCAATTTCTAGCAGTGGGATTCATCATGCCCTCTTTGCAACATTGTTTGCATGTGATTTTCTCCCCTTCTTTCTTCACACTTGCATTCTTCTTTCCATTCCATTTTCCACCCTTCTCTTTCTCCTTACCCTTGAATGGCTTCCTCTTACTACACTCTTCCTCAATGTTCTTTCCTGTAGATTCAAGGTGTGTGGCTTGCACACATAACTCATATAAATTATTTGGATTGAACATAAGAATAATATGTTTCAAATAGGAATGTAAACCCCCAATATATTTCAGTAGTGTGTCTTTGGAATTCAAATTCACTCCTAATAACGAAGCCCTTTTCCTAAACTCATGTGTATAATCTTGGAATGTTAGGCCTTTAAGCTACCTAAAATTATTCCAACTCATAATGGCTTTTTGCATATAGGATAACTGATAAAATTGTCTTTTAATTGCATAAACAAATTCAACCCAAGTAACAGATACCTTACCATGGATTCTCATCTCCTCTTGAGTCTTTTCTTCCCACCCAAAAAATGCAGCTCCTTTTAGCCTCAATGAAGCCAACTGGATCATTA
This sequence comes from Pinus taeda, assembly GCA_000404065.3. NCBI lineage: Eukaryota > Viridiplantae > Streptophyta > Pinopsida > Pinales > Pinaceae > Pinus > Pinus taeda. The sequence continues at coordinate 15,250 of APFE030063956.1, forward strand.
TGGTGTCTTCCTGAAGGTTATGAATTTTGTAGTATACCTCCAACTTTCAAACCCAATTGTCCAACTTTTCTTCATTCACCTCTCAATTGTACATGGGAAGTTCGAATGTTATGTCCAATTTAAGTAATGGAGTCTTTCCTTTTGGGGTTTTTAATGAGTATGGTTTGTTTCAATGGTGGTAGTGGAAGATGATGTTGTGTGAGATAATGGGGATGATAAGGAAGATGATGGGGATGGTGGAGATGGAGGTGGCTTTCCAGCATTCCTTTTGGAATCCTTCTTCTCATCTTTTTTATCCTCTGATTTTCCTTCTCCATGTAGAGGTTTATAACTCTCTCAAACCATTCTAGTGTTCCTCCCTTCATAGAGGACTTTAACCATCTTAGTTAAAGTGATGAAATATTTCTTGAGTTCTCCGTCTTATGAAGAGATATGTTCAGGCTCTCTTTCTCCAGATATAATGCCTTTGGATATAGGCTCAGAAATGGGTACTGCTTGTACCTCCTTAATCTCAGCTGAAGACAAAATTGAGGAGTTTCAAGTGCAACCAGAATTGGAACTTTGGGTGGTGGATTTTTTGGCCTTGTGGCTCTCCTTATTTTGTGAATTACCTCAAGAGTTTCAACCAATAACTTCCCTTCTCCTTTTTTCATCTTTATCCTTTTAAGCATCACAATTTTGAAAACATTGGAAACGTAACTGCACAAACTCAAGCAATAAATCAATTCAACCTTTACTCTGATACCAACGTGAACTGTTTTTTTATGATTAGTTTCGTTTTGCTAATAATAATTACAGATTTCTAAACATATGCTTGCTTTTGCTTCTTTTGTTGAGGTTTCATTAACTGTTTTTGGATACAATTAGGTAAATTACTTAAGTTTTAACATGACATTCATGAGAAAAATAGCTTCAAAACAAATATTGAACATGAAACAGTCAGAGTATAACAAAGCATCAAAGAGACACTTTAACACAGTGTTTCGATGAAGGAGTTCACCCCTCTTAGGCCACATATCCTTGGTCTAGATTCCATGGCTTACGCCTCTATATTAGCTCAATGTGGTAAAATGAAGTTTTACAAAGCTCTATGGCTCCTGATACCTACAACAATGTTTTTAGACTGTCCAAATTAGCAAATTACACCTCTTTCTGAGCTCAATTTGGTTGAAAATTGACTTCCCTATGGCTCAGCCAATATTTTCCTACATTTTCTCCTCTAATTCTAGAATATATCCAGTTAGCTCCGCTAAATCTGGAGGTAGGCCCGAATTTTGGGGCACCACAAAAATTACTGCGAGCTTAACACAGTTAATTAATGCTTAAACTACACTTAATTAATTTTAAAACGGGATTAGTGCTAACATAAACCTTAACCTCCGATGACTTTGGTGGATTGTTCACATGTGGAGTTAATTAACCCGCATGGTATTGGAGCCGTCAGATTAGCTGACTGTTTGTGGTTGTGGTGAACTTTCACATGCGGAACCGTTAACCATTATGCAGTTGTTATGTTGTGGCAACCGGGGTTAATACAAACAATTTGCGGTTTTGTAAAACTATGTTCACATGCGACTGTTGTGGAGTGGTTAGGTTGGAGCTATGAGTTCATAACCATGACTCTTACAGTTGGTTATGTTGCATTCACAAGGAGGGGAGGGTTGGCCTTGCCCTAACTGCCAACTTCCAAACTGCTTAACTTTAAATAGAGGTGGAGTTCTTCCATGGTAAGAACCACGATGTAGAGCAAGTGGTTAAGGCTCGAGGATATTAGGTAGGAGCTTGCTGATTGGACCCAACCTCCAACCAAAATTTTTCTCCAATATACATACTTCCAACCTGTCCTTTGCGAGGTGCTACGTGGTGCCCTCCGGGCTTGCCACATGGAATTCATCCATTTGTTCATAAATGAACCAATAAAAATGCACCAACAAACCACTATACAATCCAACCAGATAGTTCCACTTGTACATCCCTAATTCTTCATTGACCTATGTTGACCATGCCTAATGACCTACCATGTCAGAAGTACAGACTACTGACTGTGCAGTGATTGGGCATTTTTTTGTAAATTTCGCCTCTTTAGCAAAGCGATCAGAACACAATAACTTTCTCATACGAACTTAGTTTTCGACGAAATAAGTTTTGTTAGGATAATTTTTTTGAGACAGATGTGGTTGTTGAAGTTTCAAGCCATTCTGAGAATATTATTTTTGAGCTAAATACTAAGCACCTGATTATTTGACCAAATCAAATTGTCCTCTATATAATATCTTAACCTTATAAAGTTCCAATTTTACCAAAATACTTATATATTATTCCAAATATAACTTCTCATTTTTATCTAGACCCAAAAGCTTAGTAGATATCCATTCAATACAACTTCATTCTTGTGTAATCACATTTCATTTTTCATTTAGC